>CALNHX010008637.1:0-58360 GCA_940337035.1 Agriotes lineatus
GAATCGCCTTGGAACGCACCCATATGGATTGTACCCAAAAAATTGGATGCATCAAAACAACAAAAGTGGCGAATAGTAGTGGACTATCGGAAATTGAATGAAAAGACAATTGAAGATAAGTTTCCTATCCCCAATATCAACGATATATTAGATAAACTAGGACGAAGCCAATATTTTACCACCCTAGACCTAGCTTCAGGCTTCCATCAAGTGGAAATTGACCCGGAAGACAGAGAAAAGACTGCCTTTTCTACAGATGACGGACATTTTGAATTTTTACGCATGCCCTTTGGCCTTAAAAACAGCCCAGCTACGTTTCAAAGGATTATGACCAACGTGCTAAAAGGACTAACAGATAGCCAATGCTTAGTATACTTAGACGACGTTATAATTTTTTCTACCTCACTTCCAGAACACATTACTAGATTACGTAACGTATTTAATAGAATCAGAGAAAACAATTTGAAAATTCAGCTAGACAAAAGTGAATTCCTACGTAAAGAAGTAGCATATCTTGGACATATAGTAACACCACAAGGAGTTAAACCAAACCCCGACAAAATAAAAGCCATACAAAATTATCCAATCCCAACAACCCAGAAAGAAATCAAAGGATTCCTTGGACTTTTGGGATATTACCGAAAATTCATAAAAGATTTCGCTAAAATGACTAAACCTCTTACGAACTGTCTAAAAAAAGGTAAAAAGGTAGAACACAGCCCAGACTTTGTAAAATCATTTCAAAGTGCACAAAACATACTACTAAATGACCCGATACTTCAATACCCGGATTTTGATAAGCAATTTATTCTCACAACCGACGCATCCAATGTCGTCCTTGGAGCAATTTTATCTCAAGGTACGCCTGGAAAAGACCTACCAGTAGCATACGCATCTAGAACCCTCAACGAAACGGAGCAAAGGTATTCGACCATAGAAAAAGAATTACTCGCTATAATTTGGGCCACCAAATATTTCCGCCCCTATCTTTATGGAAGAAAATTCACCATTGTTACAGATCACAGACCACTCATTTGGTTAAATTCACTTAAAGAACCCAATTCTAAACTAACACGTTGGAGACTCAAACTGGAAGAATATAATTACGATATTATTTACAAAAAAGGAACCAAAAATTTTAATGCTGACGCCCTCTCTCGCATACAGATTAATCCCATTACACATACAACAAATATCTCTATGATAGCAAATGAAGACGAAGAACTCGACCAACTCCTGGACGAAATTGTAAACAGTGAACGCTTAAACACACCTGAACCGCAACCTGTAATAAATCGACCCGCAAGAATACCAACACCAATCGATCTCGAAGAATTAATACCTATAACAAGAATCCAACAACCAGAAGACACAGATTCAAATACACAACATACCCAGGAATCATCGACACCTACAATACCTATTTGTGAAGATGCCCTGGAAACGAAAGAAAACCAAATAATATTTCATATGGTTCACGACGAGCCATCGACCCCAAAAACTAAAATGCAAGAAGGACACAAGATTTTGAATGTGGAAATAAATACAACGAATCCTCTGCCTACCCTACGAAAAATATTTTTAGAATTTTGCAAACCCGACACATCATACTACCTGTTCTTTCCAGAAGATGAATTATACAAGATTACATGCCGATTAACAATCGAATTGTTCAGTGTAAACAAACCAAGATTATTTAGATGTTTAAATAGAGTTAAACACATTATCGACAAAGAAGAACAATATGGACAAATAAAACTGTACCACGAAGGAAAAACTAATCACCGTGGAATTCAAGCAACTTTATTAGCGTTAAAGCGTAAATTCTATTGGAAGAACATGGAAAAAACAATCTCAGACTGCATTAATAACTGTGCAGAATGCAAAAAACAAAAATATGATAGACAACCTACTAAAGCCCCTTATAATGTCACGGACACTCCGGATAAACCGATGCAAGAATGCCACATAGACATATTTTATATCGACAATAATATGTTCTTAACAATTATCGATAAACTTTCAAAATTTGCACAAGTATATCACCTGAAAGATCGAAACAACGTAACCATAGTTCGGAAAATAACGAAATTTATATCACAATATGGTACACCAATAAAAATTATAGGAGACGGAGAATTTAACGGAATAATAATACAAGAACTACTTGCTTTTCACAAAATTAATGTGCACATTACAACGCCTGGACATCATGAATCCAACAGTCCCATAGAAAGACTACATTCAACCCTGATAGAGCACTATCGATTATTAAAAAGTCGACATCCTAAGGAAGAACCTAAAACTTTAATGCGATATGCCATAATCGCATACAATAACACTATTCATACAAGCACCAAAATGACACCCCACGAATTACTTTTCGGACATACCTACTATGTCACAGGATCCCTTTTCAGCTGATTTCGAACAACAACGAGTATGGTATTATACCGCTAATCACACTGAAAAAATGAAATATTTATATGAACAAATTAAAAGACAGCAACAGCAATTAAAAGAAAATTACATTTTAAAATTGAATGCAAAAGAAAATAGAAAACACTCCTACCAAGTTGGACAACAAGTTTTACTAAAAACCGATTCCCGAAGAGGAAAAGCCAAACCAAAATTTATCGGACCCTACGAAATTATATCTATAACGCCGCATCATGTATGCACACTTAAAAATAATAAAGGAACAAGACAGGCACATGTCAACAATTTACGGCCCTTTGTTACAGATTCCTCTGCTTTAGAATCTGCTACCCTGCAGAACCAGGATTCACGAACCTCAAAAACAATCCAGGTCTTTACTTCAACAGGCTTGGTATAGCACAAATAAAAAAGGACCAATGGACCCTCATTAAGACTATCGATTGTTCACCTTTACTAATCGAATATGAAAAACTAAAAGAAAATGTAAATTACCTCAAAAAACCATTAGAATCGGAAAATCATGGACCCATATATAAATTAGAAAGTCATAATTATCTGCTCGTTTTGGAAAGTCTATTAATAGAAATTCAAAAGAAAATTGAACATTTGTTTCCCAATCACGTTCGGAAAGTCAAAAGAGGAGCAATAGACGGTTTAGGAAGCCTAATCAGCTTTATTACCGGTAACCTCGATGCTAAAGACGGAAAAAGAATAGATCAAGCCTTAAATTCCCTTCAAAAGAGTCAACATAAATTAGAAGAGATCACAATACGCCAAACGTCATTGATGACCCAAGCTATCGACAAGTACAATCAAACATTATTTAAATTAGAAACTAACCAGAAAATTCTTCAATTTCGACTTCTACAAATTGAATCAGCCATCAAAACTACAGCATTACACGATATCGAAAATTATGCACTAATTAATCTCCATTCGGTACAACTTCAGTTGGCCACTTTATTGAATCTTCTGTTAGAAATTCTGGATACACTTGAAGAAGCAATCACCTTCGCTAAATTAAATATTTTACACCCTTCTATCGTGGAACCTAAGGATCTACGAACTGAACTTGAATTTATCTCAAAACAACATATACTATACAGACTCCCATATGAACCTTCGATTGATCTTAATGAATACGATCATTTAATCGACGTAAAGGCATATAGAAAAGGAAATAATTTAGTCTTCATACTCGAAATACCTCTGAGTGCTAATGACACTTACGACTACTATCAATTGATTCCCTTACCAATACCAAACAACAACACTTTCCACATGATAATTCCTTCAAAACCATACATCCTATTCAATAATAAATTCAGTGTAACAATTAATAATATGTGCACAAAAGTGAAACAAGGCCTCTATTTCTGTGAAAACGTTGATCAAGATTTAGAAAAAGACGAAAGATGTGCGGTTGACCTTCTTAATTTTAAGGGAACCACAGATTGTAAAATCTATAGATTTAAGTTAAATACAGTTAAAATGCATAAAATAAGTAATAATGCCTGGTTATTGATCACTCCTAAAGAATTAATATTCGATGTAAGTTGCAGTAATAATAGTCCTTACAAACAACCTCTTTTTGGAACCTATTTAATACAATTGCCGAAAGAATGCAAGGTAACCAATCATGAATATACCTTATCGACAAATAATTATAAGAATGAATTCATTAGAAATATTAACCTGCCTTCTTTAAACATAACAATGTATACACTTAAAAATTACTTTCCAGAAACACCTACCATTGAATTAAAACAAATCGATTTAAATGATTTTCAGTCAATAAAAAATCAATTCACTCAATTATCTAAAGAAATTGTCCACAATGACTATGTACTGCCCACGCATTTCGGAATAAGCTCTTTAACACTTGTAGTTATATTTTTGTTTGCTTTTGTTATGTTTAGTATAATATTATATTGTAAACGTAACTGCCTCTTAGACAAGTTGACCAACATCATAAATAAATCGAATCCAAAAGAGATTCCTTTAGAACTGCAAAAATTGAAAAATCCTATTCCATAGATGATTTTCCAATCTCGGTCGGGAGGTGTTACGTATTAATTACATGCTTGCATAAACGCATTATCTGTCGACACATGTGAGAACGCTGATAATGAGTTTATCTTGTCTTACGGATGTCCCACGTAATTGTTATCACTAGTTCAGTTGCATCGCAGACTTCGTGCTTAGAACATTGTACTTTTTTGCTTTGTAACCCGTAAGGTAATAAAATAAATAAAAAAGATTTTTTTTTATTATCTTTCGTCAATCAATAAACATCTCTTGTGCACATGCTTATATAACATTTCTTATCACTAATGATTCTAAGAAGCTTGAAGCTGAGGCTGGGAACTACCTCATAAGCACTTGCCCAACATATCACTTAACATAATCCCAGTCCCAGCTTCAAGTTTCTTAGAATCTTTAGTGATATGAAATGTTATATAAGCATGTGCACACAGTTCTTATGCTAGTTCTTATGTAAGTTATAATTTAGTAGTCACATTGTAAACTGCATATATGTAACTCCGTAACTTGAATAAATTAATTGTTTTGATTTGACAAGTTTCGTAAATTTGAATTCTCAAGTCGTTTTTATTGGTTGAAAGTTAAAAAGCGAGTTCGATCATCAAATGTTACAAAACTAAATGCTACTTAAAATATATCGCAATTACAATTCATATACACTATATGATCATCGTTGATACAGCATGCTACTCTTCTTGTTGTGCTGTTAAAAACATTTTGCAGCCATTCGTAAGTTATGTTTGCAGTAGCGGCAGTAATCGCATCTCTCAGTTCACTTGAGTGCAAGTAGGTGCGATATACTGTGTCCTTTAAATGGCGAAAAAGAAAATAAACCAGGGGTGTACGATCAAGTGGCATTGTGAGTCATAATTCTGGAGTTATGATATGATTGTCATAAAATTGTTCCAAATATCGACGTGTTGAAAAGGCTGTATGTGCGGTTGCATCCTTGATGTAATTCATCATCGCCAAGCTGATTTATAAATCTGTCCAAAATTGTGATGTAACGATCAGTTGTTACCACAAAACAATACCTAATCGAAGCGAATCCCCCATGCTGAACGTTGGCAACATGCCACCATTTTTTCACAAAGCTGCACCCTGGCGACGGGGTGGTCCAATTACACAATGAGCGGGAGTTTTAAATGGCTCAAGCGCGAAATTTAAATAGCGCGTATAGGCAAAATCGGATTAATTTAAAAAATAATTTGTAAATAAAATTTGATTTAAAAAAATCCATAAACTGCTAATGCGGAATTAGGCATTAGCAATTAAAATTTACAAATTATTTCTTAAATACAAACTACAACAGTACAACTTTTAATGTAAATAAAACAATTATTTTAGGATAGCACCAGTAAAGAAAACTTTATTAATGTAGTAAATACCTTCAGCAGAAATAATATACAATACAACAAATATTAAATTCTAGAACAAAAAATAAATGCTTATAAACAACATCGAAATAAATAAAATATACGTATTATTTATAAACATTAAGAATAAATAACAACCTACTTTGCAGCCATTTTCTTACGATGTTCTTGGGTAATGGAGGTATTCGGCTTATGCTTCTCCTTGACAAATTTGAAGATGTGGGCATCGTCAGGACAGTTTCTCGAAAACCTATTGATGATTTGTAGAACTGCTTGAAGTTATTCCCCAAAGTAGGTTGAAAATCGGTAACAGAAAGAAATGCATGTCCTGAATAGTTGTGATAAATAATCTAACGTTGATTATTACACACAACTGTGACATTACTGATATCATCTTCAAAATATAAACGCGGGCAACACACTTACATATAATTTTGCCCGTGCCATGAGTCATCGTGCTGGTTGCCCTTAGAAAACTGCTCTTGGAACAGTTTTCATTGCAACCCTTGGCGTGTGCAAAATTATCGGTAAGTATGTCTCGCCCTTGTTATATTACTAATGAAAATTATTACTGTTGCTTATTTCATTATTTTATAAAGGAAACAAATTAGCTGATACGTCAAAACATGTAGGTACATTTGAAGATGCCAAAGGCTGATCATAACATGAACATAAAACTGTATTAGCTTCTACAACATTTGCAGGAATACCTAACGATTACTTCTAATGCTTCGGAAGTTAAAGAACGCCGTACAGAAATTTATGAAAATGCTTACACTGACCTATGGACCAATTTGTTGCAGCCGGGAACGCAAGTAGACTTCTTTTTCGTGCTGACCATTAGTACCGTGCAAAGGGCATCCATAACTGAAAAAAAAATAACTACCTATTTTAGTTAATGGGTAGATGACGTAATATTACAAAATTAACTATAGATGTTTATTTGGCTATGTCGCTGTAAACAAACTAAGAATATAATTCAGGAGCTGAATCAAAGTAACGGACATTAGAATTAACAAGTATTTAAACAAAATATAGGTTAACTAGCAAAACGACGCACTTAACCCCAACATTTCAACAAGCAAAAAGATACAGCGTTGGGAAGTGCAAGGTTCTGTGACTTCAAAAGTTGACATTTTTGTCTGCGACTACGTATTACAGGTTGTAAATTTCCTCGCTCCGAGCCGACCGGGTGGGACCTATAAACTGTTGTTGGCTATTCTTATGTTTCAGTTTCACTCCTGTGGTTGTTACTGTATCTTAAAAAAATCAATCCAAATATCTTTACCGGTTGCAGCGGAGCTTGTAAAAATTCATCAGGAACCTCAGCAGGCCATATCCTGTAATTTTTAAACTTTACGTAACCCATGAGATGGTACAAGATTCCTCGGAATAAAAACACTCCATCGTTATTTAAATTGTCGTTAAACCAATTGCATGGATATAAATGTAGTTTTGCTTTAATGTCCTTTGACATTTTCCATAGCTTAACCCTGTAATTAAGTATTGTAATAAATTTAATACGCAAAAATAATAATACAAAATGCACACCTATTTGTTGAGATAACGGTTGTAATGATTTTTTAAGACTGCATTCCATGCGTGCCGGTTAAAAATGTTTACTTTTCACTTTCCAGTGGAGTCTGCTTTACCAACATTTCTCGTTGTTTGAAAATTATGCACAACTTGTGGTACATGTCTGTTCAAATTCTCATAATAGAACTAGATGTCGGAGAAACGATTAATGAATTCATTTATACACAAATTTACGAAATATTTCCATTCATCATCATTCTTTGCGTTGGCCATTTCTAAAACTTGATTCGATAATAAAAGTTTGGCTCAAGGGTAGGTAGACATGACCTACAATTTACAAACATTGTTATAAACGTTCTCAATTAATTGGAAACAGTTTACTTACTGTAAAGTTGTAACCTCCGTTTAAATTACCTAGTCCTTAAAAATACTCTTTTGAATAATAACAGTGTAGGTATACGAATATATAATTAAAACCTGCTAGAGGAACATCACACAAAATGTCAAATTGAATTTCCACACAAGTGTGGCTAATATCACATTGGAATAAAATATTGATAACAAATTTTACTTTAAGTATCCTTAATTATTATTCCCGTTGAACAGTCATAGAAAAAGTTTAGTATTCTACCCGCGTGTAATGGCCATTACTCACTCGGGTCAATTACTACACTCGCCTTCGGCTCGTGTCGCAAACTTCTCGTGAGTAATAGCTATCATTACACGCTGGTTAAATAATATACTATTAACTCATTTGTAAGCACTAAATTGGAATATGCGGACATAATTTGGAATCTATGCTAGACCTATTAGACAATTAGAATCGAAAGAATACAGAAAAGTTCTTAAAGTATTGTGTTTATAATTCCAATGTTAATGACGTCAGCACTGATTATAATTCTTTATGCTTTCATGAACGAATTATCAAATCGTAGAACGTTACATTTATTAATTTTTCTATTTAATTTAATTAATTATGATATTGACGCCCCTACATTTTTATCACAATTACAATTCCGACTACCTGTTTTAAGGCCCAGATTTTAATTTTCATTTTCATATCCGCTTTCTAGGACTAACGTGCATTTCAAATCGTCTATTCTAGCAATGTCAAATGCGTTCAGTAAAATGGATGTAAAAATTGATGTATTTTTGCTCCCAAGTGGTCTGTTTCGTGCTGCTTCAGTTTCGGATTGAAGTAATGTTGTAGGTAGGCTACTAGGGTGAATTTTTGATTATTCTATTATATGTGCATTTAGAAGATACATGTCATTTCATTGTCATATTGTTTCGTTGTTGTAGTGTTATGTCATGTTTGGTTTAGGAGATAGTCAGTTGTTTTATTTTATTTTATTAGTCTTGGCTACACTAGTTTAGTTATTAATTTTAGATTCTAATTAATTTTTATAGCTAGCGCCACGCCATAAATTTGAACTAATTGACTAACTGACGTCGCCTGTGTATATATACTAAGACGCCGTTTTTATTAAACAACGCAGGCGACGCTAACTGAGAATAGCTTCACTCAGCAGGCTTTGTAAACCGCTTTTCAATCAACGTAGGAGACGAGTAGTAACATAGCCAGCTTCATCAGTTTCGGCCAACGTGACCACGCGTTAGCTGGTATTAGAGCCCTTTATAATACAAGCAGAAGCTTGTCGCACAAGTTGCATAAAATCCTGCATCACAGTACTTCGCGTTTACATGTTGGTGGACATGATGCAACCAAAACATAACCCTACAATGTCAAACATTTCAGTCGCTGTGTTATATTATCTATTCTCGCTGTTCTAGCTTCTAACCTCGTGTTTGAGTTGCCAGCTGTCTTCGTTTTCCTGTGTTTTTTGCCTTTTATGCTTTGCATCAAATGTATACACATTAACCTATTTTCATTTTCTGAAAAGTAACTAGTTTTTTTAATTTGCCGCTTTTGTGCCGCTTTTGTGATGTGATTCAAAATGGCTGACAAGCATGCTCGTATTATAGAGGTGCTTTAGCTGGTATGAATGAAGCTGGCCATAGTAGTATACTCTATTCACTATACTTAGTCCCGGATTGTCAATGTCAAAATCCAATTAAAAACAATCCTTTATATCATGGTTAATATTTTTAAGTCAAGGTATAGGTGGTACCTAACTAGAAACAATTAATAAAGCTGCTAATGTCAAAACTATAAATTATAGGTTATATTTCGAACTGACTTAAGCAAAAATAAATAAAAGTTGCCAGGTAACAAAAACCCAAATTTTCAAAATTACGCTTTTGCGTTGTCCAACCTAGTAGTAACAAAAAAAACAATAGAATTTCAACAGTGCTGCCATAAAACATCATTTTTGACAATCCAGGACCATAGTGAACAGAATATAAGTGTCCGTTACCATAAAACAGCAGTAGATGGCTCTTACTTTGTCGCCCGTATACCGAATAATCATAGTAGCTACATAAATACCGTTAACAATTATTACTACTACAAATTACCCACACGCCTATAAGTTACATGACAAATTTTTGGAGTCCGGTCTTCACCAACGCGTGAAGTTTGTACCGGGTGATATGTAAACTAGAAATGTAGAAGTTGTAAACCTAGTAGGTCTATACACATTAGCACATTACCCTTTTCTGTGATGTAATAGTTTTTTTCGACGACTGACATTGAAAGTAGATTTTGCTCACTGTCATTTGACAACAGAAAGTTGACATTTGCCGCTGAGCGTGCGTTTTCATCTTTTTGCCGCTCGCCGAGCGTTTTGGGTTTTCGCGTGAACAAAATAGGTAGCCACGTCCGAATGTTTCCTTGACAACGTCCGTCATTTGTGGAAATAATCGCGTCACATGTCATATAGACTGCGCGAGTAATGTTAACTTGATTGTCAATTAATTTTTGCGATAAAACGAAATTTGATATTTTCCTTTAATAATATGCTCAGTCGTCGAAAAACTAGTATGTATATTTCGAGCTAAAAGTGCGCTTGCCGCTTTTGCATAATTGCTGGTTTCGCCTTCGTCTCAACCAGCAATATTCATGCGCAAGCGGCAAGAATGCACTTTCAGCTCTTAACATACAATATACTATTTATTTTAATTTAACTATACGCTATACGGAACTGCGTAAAAAAATCTACAAGTTTTGGTCAGGTCGATTCTAAATGCTGTCAATGTGACATTTGTCCAAAATTACAGTAAAGATGCCGCTCTATAATGAGCACGCCCAAAACCTTATCTTAAAAACATTAGAATCTTTTTCGAAGAAGAGAAACGTCGGATGGGTCAAGCATGTCTTGGTATGTATAATATCCTATTTAGTACATAACTCGTAGAAATGGTTTGCTCGTATTGCAAATGAAAATATGATTAATAACAAATTTCGCAAATTCAAAACCAGAATTAACTATTCGCATTTGAAGGGTGCAGGGGGGTAAAAGGATGAATGTCACAAAAACTCGTTTTTGAGAAAAACGATTTTTCAAGTTTGGAGACATCTTAGTTCTACAAATATTTAGAATTCCAATTTTTTTTCTTTATACTATACAGGGTGCCCGGATTTCGTAGAGACAACATGGGTAACTTTTGTATTTGAAGAGATAGAGAGATGGTTAAATTAGCAAAAAGGTGCAGGTTTGAGAGCTCATTGAGAATCCATCTTCAAATTTTACTTGTCATGGCCCACTTGTCTAAAATTAAAAAAAAACAAAATCTCCTAATTTCTTTTATATGCCGTAACTTTTTTGTTACTTAAGATATTGAGGTGCGATTTGAACTAATTTGCATGGTAATTTAAATACTTTTATTGGCACTTGATAAAACCAATTTTATTTGTGTTAATTTTTAGTAATCTAACCTAACCTCAAAATTTTAAATTGGTACCCTGCAATTTTTTTGGCCCTTTTAAGAGAGGATTTTTTTCTGAATGCAGTGATGTATTACATGATGTGAAAACTTCTTCAAAATTTTGAAAAACTGAGTTTATTCTTTTTACAGGCAGAAATCACTAGTGCTATGATCACAATAACTTTGTTTTTTGTTTATCACGTTATCTGTGAAATTATGTTTCGAAACAAAAAGCAGGTTTATCATCATACGTGCCTGTCAGTGTGAGTGTTATTACTTCAACTTATAACGGAAAATTTTGAAAATATGATGTATTTTGTGCGTATGTCAAGTGCTACAAGAACGTAGAACTTATACGTCAAACATACGGAACACACTGACACTACTGGAAGGCACGTATGATGATAAGAGTGCTTTTTGTTTCTAATAGCTATTTAAGTCACAAGGAATGTAAGGACCTATTAACATTTGAGGCAGGCAAATACAAGCCAAGACGAAGTCGCGGCTTGTTGCCTGCCGAAAATGTTAATAGGCGATACATTCCGAGTTATCAAAATTTTCCTAGATTTTTGAAAAAATCATTTGGTTTGTCACCTGTCACCAGGATTAATTTTCGTGAGTCGTGTTACCTATGAGTGTCACATGTCACATAAACACTTTCAATTTAGAAACAAAACGTCTAAATCTGCATCTTGCTTTGCTAATTTTATTATCCTAGGAACTTAATAATAGTATTAAGTTCCGTAGTCAAGAAAAAGCAGCAAACAAATATAATCACCGACTTACACGTTTTGTTACTAAGGCTGTATCACTGACTTACATGATCAGCAGCGGGAAAACATAATTTTACAGATAACGTAATAAATTAAAAAACAAAATTATTGTGATCATGGCACTAGTGATTTCTGCCTGTAAAAAGAATAAACTCAGTTTTTCAAAATTTTGAAGAAGTTTCCATATCATGTAATACATCACTGCATTCAGAATAAAATCCTCTCTTAAAAGGGCCAAAAAAATTGCAGGGTACCAATTTAAAATTTTGAGGTTAGGTTAGATTACTAAAAATTAACACAAATAAAATTGGTTTTATCAAGTATCAATAAAAGTATTTAAATTACCATTCAAATTAGTTCAAATCGCATCTCAATATCTTAAGTAACAAAAAAGTTACGGCATATAAAAGAAATTAGGAGATTTTGTTTTTTTTTTAAATTTTAGACAAGTGGGCCATGACAAGTAAAATTTGAAGATGGATTCTTAATGAGCTCTCAAACCTGCACCTTTTTGCTAATTTAACCATCTCTCTATCTCTTCAAATACAAAAGTTACCCATGTTGTCCCTACGAAATCCGAGCACCCTGTATATGTATGGTTACTCTTTTTGTGTATAACGACTATACCAATTTTACTGCCATAGGCGTAGGAAAAAATAATTTATGGGGTGGGGGGGGGGGGGCAACACAAAGTAATCAAGTGAAAAATACATAAAATTGAGAACACAGTACTAAATTTAGAAATTTATCGAAGTGTAGTAATAAATAATGACAATAATATTATTAACAATAATAATAATAATTACAATAATAAAACATGTAACACAGTCCGGTCTTTTCTTCATAACTCTTAATAACACTTCTTTTCTAACTTGGCACTCGCTCGTTGGAAAATAAAATTTTAGCATCAACTGATGAGAAAATAAGAACAGATAATAATAATAATATAATAAAAAAACATAAAAACGGGTAAAAGGCCCCGTTCAAAGAATGATTCGGGTATTTTTGTCAGAACTGAATTTATTACATTAATATTATAATAACATCATACCTTAAATTAAACATCATCACCATAAGGTAAATTTTCAAAATAACGATTTGCACTGGATCATCGCAAGACCTTTTCCAGTGTTGGAGATTTTGGTACTTTATTAAAGGTATAGGAAGTCGTTCGTGGTAATTCAGATTAGGTAACTCAAATTGAGCATTAAGATTTCATTGTATTTTTCGTTTAGGTGGTATTACCACAAAAGTAGTGTAGGATCCGTAATAAGATTCTCGATACTCTATCATCCTGGGCATATTTTCTAATATTATAAGTTCTTTGACTGGTCTGCTCTCAAATATATCCTGATTTTCACAATCTACTACCCTTGAATGGACCAGGCTTGGTCCTGGCATTCAGAGTCTGGTCGTTTCACCCGGGTGGGAGCGCTGCGGTGGCCCTCTGGTTAATTAGTCCCATATTACGATCGCATTCTAAGTAGCTGTGTCCCCTAACTGGAAATGTCATTTTAATTTTTCTTAGGCGCTTTGTTTTATGAAAGTTAAGTGCAGCAAACGAAATAGTGTGTAATTCTTATTTTGTCCGCCACATGAGTCGCAAAAAATTGCGAGTTCTTCTACTTTACCATCTAAATGATTAAAAATATAGTGAAACAGCATAGATGCTAAAACATCAGCTTTTTTTTTCGCCGCAGTTTGTGTATAAGTAGAAAAAATGACTCACCAGTTGATAGGACATGGATAATAAAACAGTAAAATGAGAGTGGCGTTTGTAGTAAACATCATTAGTGCTTATATTAGGTAAGGGTAATTTTTTTTTGGAAATCGATGGTGATTGCCGCAATTTTGTTACTTTTCTGCGAGTTTAAACATGCTGTCCTCTTTCTCTTGTACTTAGAACGTATCAGCCTTTAAAAGATGAAGTTTGTATTCAGTTTCCAAGCGTGATAAGTTCTTTATCTGTGCAGGATCTTTCCCCATACTCGACTTCTTTGCCTTATACTCGTCACAACTGCTGCAAGTATTCGTTCGTGGGTATCCGAAACTGATGTTGAACTTTTTTTTTCTCCTGATGAGGGGAAATTTTCGAGAAGATGCCCTCTTTGGGCATGCCGGATTCACCTGGGAAATGGTGTTCTACTTAGGTGCCTACCGAGCTAAAACCCCTCCTCGTTGGTACAGAAGGGGACACCCCGGAGCCGCCTAAGCATTACGACAGGATGCCTTGTAATCCAATGTATGGTTCAGGTTTGTTTGGGTGGACCTTTGTTTTCGCTTTGTGTGTAGCGCTACTGTGTTACTTTAATCTGTTAATTATATTATGTTTCTCCTTGTGCTTGCTGACGAAGCGTGTCTTTTTCCTTCGTTTTCATGATTTTTTAAAAGTTTGGTGGATATCTCACCATTGCTGTTTTGATCGTAGCATGCGGTCTACTAAGTTGTCCTGTGTTGGTCCCTCGCCCATTATTATTTCAAGTTTCAGACGTAGAGTAGTGAATCGCTCACAGTTAAATATCGTAGAGTGTGCGCCGGTGTGTCGCTTTGGCCGCAGTACTGGTATTCGTCAGTTAGTTTCACGAATGTTCATGCGTTTTAAATAAGAGCCGAAGTTTCCATGCGCAGTCAATAATTGGGTAAGATAGTATTCGATATCACCATGCGTCCTGGATACCCATGCTTCTAACGGGTGGCCATAAATATCTGATATCACATTACCTTTGGAATCAACACCGCTTTATTAAAGTGATGAATCCAACTAAACTAAATGTCATTAATGTCATCACAACTAAAATTCCTATCTGTCAAAAATTATTACAGATTGCAATAAGTAATGGAGTTAGAACAGGATATTTTTATAATCAAGTCGTAGGCTAAACTGCAGAATTTGGGGCACATTCCCCTCTTCTTATTGCATTTTATTACATTATGTAGGTACCAATACTTACCGTAATTGAAATATAATGCTAACCAACATTTATAAGTAGCTAATTCCATGGCTACCGGGATCTCAGATATTTATGGCCACCCGGTATATTTGGGATGAGAGTTTTTGTCCACGCTGAGGTTGCTGTGTGGTCATTCCATCTGTTTTTCCACCTTGAAATTGTCTGTTGCCTTATTTCTTTTTGAGTCGCACGTATGTTGGTATTGTGTACTCTGCACCTTTCTCTTACCAACTCATCGATGGGTGGTATTGCCGAGATGACATGCAAAGCCTCTGTAGGTGATGTCCTGTAGGCCGAGGTGACCCCCCAGCAGGATCTTTCTTTGGGCTTTTTCCAGAATCCTCACATATTTTTTGTTTTCCATGGCTATGTGCCAGATGGGTGCAGCATATAACATTATGGACGTGACGACTGTCGACAAAATTTTTCATCTAGCATATTTTGGGCCATATGTGTTTTTCATCGTGCGCGAGATAGCTGCTGCCGTTATTTCGGTTTTGCGAGCTATTTTGATTATATGCGATGTCATAGTCATGTTTTGGTTGAACTCCACTCCTAAATATCTTATAGAGTTAGCAACTTGTATCTCAGTTTCGTCCACTTCTATATGTAAATTGCGCAGTTTCCTTCTTCCTCTGAGGATTACACATTCAGTTTCTTCTGGAGCGATCAAGAGGTTATTAGCATGCATCCAATTGCTAATTCTGTTTAGGGATGTATTTAGCTTAGCTTCGAGAGATACTGCTGATTTTTCGCATCCAACTATCGCCAAATCGTCTGCATAAGCAATAGTGGTTATGCCTTTAGGCACTTCTAACCTCAGAACCATATAACTACCTTACAGCAATTTTTAGAAATAGGTATGTTTTGAATACAAAAACAAAAAAGACTTTGTGTGACTCCATGGTGTTATCCCACTGTAATTACTGCAATAGTGTATACCGTCGTCTGCGTTGATTGACGACGGTGTATACGGACCGTTTCTTGACAAAACAAACAAAAAATTCAAAAAATGCAAAACTCTTGCATGCGCCTTATATTTGGAGTTCACGAATACCTACCAACCTATCACACACAAACTCGAAGATTTACAGTGGCTAAATATGAGTAAAAAAAGATTGTTCCATGCTGCTTGCTTATAGGTACCATAAAATTACTATTTTTCGATCGCCACCTATAGTATAATAAAAATAAATTTCGTACATTTGTTCATAAATTAAATATACTATTCAAGGGTACACTAACACCTCCAATGCATAAAACTGAATTTTATAAGCGTTGCTTTTTTCATCAACTAACTAAAAGTTATAATAGTAAAACTGTACCCTTGAATCGTTTCAAAAAGAAATATCATCAACAATTAATGAATAAAATTAATTCGGTTTCGCATAATCACCTTAATTAATGTTTTTCTTGCTCGTATGAGCCATTTATTAATAAATTATTTTTATTATGGGGTTAAGTGGTCGAACCGTCTGCCAGCTATTGACTGGCATGAATGAACTTCGCCCCATTGTACACAATGTATAATCTTTCTTAATGTAAATAAGTATTATTGATGGTGTGCAATAAAAGGCGTTTATTATTATTATATACCTACTATTAAATGAAAAACGCCAAAAGCAATTAATCATCTAAAATATATAATGTTTTGTACTTTTTTAGCTTGCGGTCAAAATAGTACCTATGTATTATTTGGATTGAAAATGGCTCTGTTGGAGTTGCAATTTTTGCATTCGCTCGGCTACGCTACGCTTCGTCTTGCAAATGCAAGCATAATTGCTTGTCAAGCAAAGTGGTACTTTTACTTCTAATAAAACAATATACTATTTTTATACCAACGTACAGTAACAGATGGTGAATCTTTAAAAAGGTATTATACCGCCGGTATTATTATTGTTATTAAATTTACAGAAATATAAATATTGTGTGACCCTGTATAATTTTTCGCCTATATCTGTCAAAGAAAATGTTTAGTTATGTGCCTAATCACTCATGGCAGTCATGATCTGGTCATGACCAATAATGTTATCACAAATGCCAAAACTGGACTATAGTCCCTTCGTGTGTACGCTAGGCACTGCATCTTTTTAATTTAAATTGCAAGGTTTTGAGGTTATGCTGTAGAGGTTATGTTTAGTTTGTTAACCGATGTTACTGCTCGTTAAATAAATTCTGCAGCACGGAAATGTCTCTACAGCAAGGGAAAGTTGTTCATCTAATCCTCATAGAGAGATTTGGTTCAATTGTCGCTAGCGTAGGAGAAGTCTTATTTCAACAACCTTCTCCGCTGCCTCACATCAAGAAGTGTACCGGATTTCCCCTTTTAAAGGTTTGTTGGCTAAAATACAGTAGAGTGAATCATATCTGAACCAAATACATTAGATAAGTAGATCGGGTATATGGTAGTTACGAGGCTAGCGGTTACATCAAAAATTTTATTTTACATATAAGGCAAAATGTTTTATCGAGTACTATACTACATTTCTGCTCATTAGAGAAAGTTTATATTTAAGTATTACATATTTCTTGACAGTAATATACTTATAACATTTTCAATTCCAGGTGAAAGAAGCACTATCTATCTTAATCAAGTACAATTTAGCTACCTTTAAACCAAATCAGGATGAAACCAGTTCTTTGTACAATTTAAATGCAGACAATGTTCTTCTAATGCTGCGGTTTCCAAAGTTTATCAATCTAATTAAGTCAAAATTCGACGAAGAAGCGGAGGTACTGATAGAGGAGATCCTGCTGAAGGGCTGCATGACTGCTTCGGAAGTAATAATGAAGACTGTAACACGCTTGAAGGAGAACAAAACTTGCAGCATACTATTGCCACAGGTGAAGGATAAGTTTTCCACGTTAGTCACAGCGAAATACGTTACCAGACTGCCTTCGGCAAAGACTAAAAAGGAGGAGTTATTCGTGCTACCAAGTCTCGATATGAAGCAACTTCTCTCGATTATGAACGGCGGCAACGAAAACCCCGAGGATGCAGGCATATATTGGACTATAAATGCCGACAGATTTCACCAAGATTTAAGGGATCAACTCGTCGTGACTGCAGTAACTAACAAATTCGATGAAAACATGGGCGAGCTTATGCGTGTATTGCTGCAGCAAATGTATATCAGAACGGCAACATGGGTGGCCGTCTCGAATCCTGTACCTATTTTGGAGGCCAAGGAAATTGTAAAGAAACGAAATACGCATCCTCAATTAATAGCGTTCTTCGAGCAGTATGTAAGTGTATTAGGTAAGTCGAAAAGTTATTGGGGGAATCGTAATTTACAAGTTTATTTTGGGAATTACTTTAATTGTACAACTGCTTGGAACAACTAATGATATCAGTGGTGTTGCGTAACTATAGCAGTAGGGGGTACACTTATATAGCGAAAATCAAACTACAATATAAAAACTTACCTAATTTTTTCTATATACTAACTCGATACGTCTATGTTTACCTTGTGCAAATTTGTCAATCATTTTATTATTAAAATTCGCGATATTTGTAATAAAGTCTTTTTTTGGATAGACAGCATAGCCAGTGCAGATGATCTGTCTTGTAACATAGTCTTTCTCAGAAAGGTTTTTACACGTTTTAATGTAGAAAAACATCGTTCGGCTTCTGCCGTAGACATGGGGATTAGCCGAGGCGCTAGAAGGTAGTGAATGTGCAAAATATGACAATTGTATTTTCTCAATTGATATAAGCTTAGAAGAGCCCAAAGATTAATATTCTGGAAGCTGCCAATTCATTTTATGGTTCAATTGTTTTTTATTCCCTTCTCTTAGGTATTAAAGAAATGGGTTGAGCGCATGCTGTGGAGTCTTTTTATTGAATGAGAGCTATTAGTTTCTTTTGTAGAAATTAGTAATTATAGATTATTAAATTAAACAATAAAGGTAAAGTTGAAAATATTTTTTATTGTTAATAAAAAATGATTTGGTAAACAAATAAGAAGAGGCAGAAATATAAAAATATGTTTTGGCAATCATTGCTTACGTGCTTACGAATTAAAATACAAATCAACCCTGATATTTTACAATTACAAGACATTGTTCGACAATTAGAATTATACTTGCATGGACTTATCAAAGATTCTGGCATCGATGGCTTAGTCATTTGTTTTGGGCACAAGTAACTATTTTGATCTTCATAGCCACATAAGGTAACAAGAGATCAATAAAAAAACCAATTAGGGTAGGCTGTGATATGTGTTATACGTTTGGCAGTACTGAAGTGTATTGTCAGTATATGTCAAATATGATATTAGTAGGTTAGGTTTTGTTTGTTATTTGACACAGACTAACGTAAAACTTAACCTGCAAATTTCAAATTTGACATCGACTGACAATACACTTCAGTACTGCCAAACGTATAACACATATCACAGCCTACCCTAATTGGTTTTTTTATTGATCTCTTGTTATAATAAATGTTTTCAAATAGCAGTTGAAAAGCATTTTTCCACAAATATGTTTGTGCTGAAGCTTTTAAACAATGTAAATACAATGCATTGGATGTACATATAATTCTCGATAAGTTTAAGCCAAAACCTATATTTCGGGATATCAATTTATACCTAAGTTCATCAGCTGTTATTATTTTTTTTTTTTAATAATAGGTATAAGTACATACTTTTTCTACATCTCTAAAATGTTCTGCATATAGAAATCCATTTCCGAAAAAGATGTGAGAACTTTTTGAACAAAATTTAGCGATGCAGCCAGTAAGCCTTGTTTTTTATTACCCAGTCTACTAGTTGTATCGCAACCGGTTAATGACTGTAATGCTGGCAAAATATTACAAATATTTTTGCACAGGGATTGTGCTGCCAAATGACATCCTAGAACGGGGCTGTCCAACTTCAACGGGCCCAAGGGCCACTGTAAAAAATTTGAAGGTTATGAGGGCCGCATCATAAAATGTGTCGTATGCGACTTTGTGAGTGATTTGCAATAAATATAAAACGTGTATATTTCAATACTAATTTTTATTTATTCAAGAAGCTTAGGTTACATTACAAAAAGTATTGAAACATAAAAGAAATATACAGGGTGTTTTCTGAGGTAACCGACAAACTTACACCATATGTTCTAGAAGTGATTCTAAACAAAAAAATTCATATACACTTTAGGTTAATTCTTTTCCGTTCTTGAGATACTGACAAAAAAAATAATACATGTATTAATGTAAATTTACGTATAGAGATGTGACGTTTTACCCCCTTACTAAGGGCGTCAAAGATTTACCCCTCGGGTTAAGCTCACATCGGAGAAATACGTTCACTCAAATATATATTCGATTAGATAAAACACCAGATAATTACCAAAACAAATATAATGTTTTTAGCTAGTTACAATTATTAATTAAAAATAAATCTGAGTTGTACATTATTTAAAATTAACATGTTCTTCTGGAACGGTGTCAGGTTTCGTTAGTCGAGCTGCAACCCAATGCACCGGCGAGTGTTTCAGGTCCCTATTGGTAGTCCGCCTGTACGCACGCCGATTCTTCGGGGAATTGGGCTGATAAGGTCTTTTGTTCCTGCAAACTTGACCTTCCACTCAGCCGTGATTTTGAGCTGTAATTTTCCGGTGAATTTAGCGATTTTAAGGGTTACTTGGGGCGGGCGTTAGTGCCTAAATCCTGGTGCAGAGGTTGCTGGTACCTTACGACACTTGGCGTCGTTCTTGGAGCGAACGCGGTGTTAAATCCTGCAGATCGAATTTATTCGCCTTGAGCCGGAAAATGATGTTGACATTCCCCCGGTAGGGAATTTGCGGGCTGCGGAATCGAACGTCGAAATCCAGAAATTCGCCTTTTAATAGCCAAAAAGGGGCCCTGCCGGTGAGTTTATGAAGGGCGGCTACAGGACTAACCGCTCAGAAGCGGGGTAGAGGCTGCGATTCCTACAGGTTACAGGTTTAATTATTAGTAAAATGAGGTTATGAGGAGTATTTCACCTCTCGAGGCGCCGGGATTTGCTTTTAAAAGGCGGTCGGAAATGGCTTTTAAGCAGTTACCCTGCAAGACAGTACAGCGTATTAAGACAGGGTTAAAGCCTCAGGGATTTGATTTCCCAAGAAAGTTCAACAATCAAGGTAAAATCGAATCTAGCGGTCTTCCTTTTGTGGAAAATTTGAACTTCTCGGGCTGACAGTACAACACGTCATTTCCCTTGAAGCCTGGTCTGGTAAGGGTTGGAGGCGTACTTCGTTAGATAGTTCAGCGTGTCAGGCCGGAGGGCCCAGGTAGAAAAGGAGAGGACAGGATCAGGACTGGTGGACTCAAGTGGGAATTCGATCCGCGGGCCGCAAAAATATCCTGGCGGGCAGCATGCGGCCCGCGGGCCACATGTTGGACAGCCCTGTCTTAGAACATTTTTTTGGTATGTGATCCGTCAAACCATAGTCCTCGGCAACCAATATTTGCAAGCTTTTGCCAGTAATAAATTCCTAAGATAAATACATCTGTATCAGCAGTGAGAATAATTATGTCGGCATTAGGTTGCATTTTTATTGCGTGAAATATATGGCAAAACATTTTGGTATCCGCTTCTAAGTGATTTGATTTTAATTCAAACGCCTCAGACAATGAAGAACCTTGCAGTTTGAAACATTTTGTTGGATCATCGAATCCTCCACAAATGTACATCTGACTATCTTCTGTGAATTGTGCATATGTGAGGGCACTATTGCAAAGAAATCGTACTATATTGAATTTATTTTCAGTACTCTCGAAAAAAGATTTACACTTTGTTGGAATATTTTGTTGACTGGCCTGAAATGATGATTTTTTTAGTAGATTGACCTTTACTTCGCAAACATGACTCCAAAAATGTTATGGATATGTCATCATATCTGTCAAATATAGTGATGTGGGTCGGGTAAATACCCAATGGGTAGGGTATTTATAAATGGATATTTACCCCTGCCTCAGGTAAATACCTAACAACTGGGTATTTATCAAATTTATAATATTTAGAAAGTTGAGCTAACTTTTACCCACATCATAATGTTATCTTAATAAATAAACTACATATAAATTCACTGGAATATTTTATGTAAAACAACAATTTAAGTGTAACATTGAATAAGCATTCACCCAGGTAAATTACTCGTTCGTGAAAAATTTATTAAGAATACATAATCTTGAAATGCACTTAAAGTCGTTTACTAGATTTTCAACTACTCCATCTTTGATAATATAAAAAAATTGACACTGAAATACTTGCAGGTATTTCAGATCATGAAATCATTGCAGCAAAATTTTTCATTAATAAAAATATTCATGTTAGAACTATTAAAAAAACTAAACGAATTTTTAGTAAACGCAATTTTGAAAAATTTTCCTCGTTATGTTCAAAATACAACTGGTCAAACTTATTTCAAAACGCTTAATACTACTTTTTGCGAGTTCATTGATGTGACGGCTAGCTTTTTTAATACGGCGTTTCCCTTAAAAAATGTCAAGGAACACATTAATAAAACTTGGATAACCCAAGGTATACATCCTGCAAAAATAAAAGGTGTCTAAATTACATAAAAAAAATTACTTCAAACCTTGCAATTTTAAACCACATATCTATATATAATCGAGTTTTTCTTTCTACAATAAAATTATCCAAAAATATTTACTATTCAAAACAAATTTTTACATCGTCTAATAAGTCCAAAAAAATTTGGAATATAATTAATTCATTTACAGGTAAGGAAAGAAAAGAACAATCAACTACCATTAAATTAAGATCAGATAATAATTCTCTCATTGAAGATCCATTCTCAGTAGCCGAATCGTTTAACTTATATTTTCAGTCTATTGCCACAACCTTAACAGGTAATATAACACAAGGAACTTGCCGCTTATCAACAATTAACTCAGTAAATACGAAAACTTTCTTTCTTTTGCCAACACATGTACATGAAATCAAACAAACAATTAGCAATTCAAAAAACAAACATAGTGCTGGTTTAGATGAAATACCTCTACGTGTTATTCAAAACCTAACTGAACCCGCCTTACATGTTCTGACTGAACTAATTAACATGTCTTTTCAAAATGGACAATTTCCAGATTGTCTTAAAATATCACTAATTAAACCTCTTTTTAAAAGCGGCAACAAAAATGAAATGTTCAACTACAGACCCATTGCACTGTAATCTTCTTTTTCAAAAATTATAGAATGTTTAGTTCACAAGCGCATGATCGCTTTTTTAAATTCAAATCACATCTTATCGTCTCAACAGTTCGGTTTCAGAGCAGATCGGGATACAAATGATGCCATTTTTAACTTTCTTTCGGTTATATATGTCGGCGTCGAAGATATTTGGACTAATGTCTCCGCCTATGAGTTATGTTTTCTAGTTATGTTATGTTTCGTTTGAACTGTTTTGTTTATGAGTTCACAGAAGGAACGCGATAGGTAATTTCCTATTGAATGAAACGGCGCCTGCAAGACCCAAACAATATGGGAATGAGTAACGTTGCCGAGATCAGGGCATTCTTGTTTAGAAAAGCAAAGGTGTTGGACGAAGATGCGGGCGCCGGACCATTACCGTTTCAACCCTTATTATTAGTTATGTTCATTTCGCCATGGCGGGCTATTTATTGGTTATTTTAGTTTTCAACCAAATAAACTGTGCTTATCGGACTTAATGTGTAAAATCGAAGTGGTTACGCCCTGAACTACCCCTAAGCTCTGACATATATGAATACCTAAATAACAGGAAAACCAATGTAAGTTTATTTTGTGATTTATCAAAAGCTTTTGATTGCATAGACTTTGATATATTATTAGAAAAATTAGAAAATTACAGATTTAGAGGAATCTCCTTAGATTGGTTTCTATCTTATTTAAATAATCGTAAACAATTAGTTGAAATTAAACAATATAGCGCAAATGTGTGTAATACGTTCAGATCTCATCAAATAGATGTGCTATGCGGTGTCCCACAAGGTAGTATATTGGGACCACTGCTATTTATAATACCTATACATACATTAATGACATTTCGTTCAATTCTGCAGGAAACATGACACTATTTGCTGATGATACAAGTGTATCTTGGGCCAATAACAATGTTAAATCTTTCAATTCAATTGTTTATTCTGATAACAAGCTATCACACAATCTAACAAAAACTAAAATAATGTCATTTAGCATAACACAGTCAAATACAAATGAATTTTTTGTTAATATCGATAACAATATAATAGAAAATGTAAATCTTGTAAAGTTTTTGGGGATCATCAACAGAAATTTAAAATGGCATAAACACATTGAATCTCTGCACTAGACTTACTACTGCTTGTTATGCAATTAAAGTATTGCTTTACAAAGTCGGTCAAAAGATTGCTCGACAAGCTTATTTTGCTTTATTTGAATCAGTACTTCGCTACGGTATATCTTTTTGGGGTGTCACTGATTTAATGTTATTAAACACAGTATTTAAAATTAAAAAAAGAGCTTTACAAATTTTAAACCATAAGAATCCTAGAGATAGCTGCAGGCTCCTCTTCAAGTATAGTAAAATCTTTACTATTACAAATTTATATATACTCGAAACAGCATCACTTTTATTTAAACAGCTGCCGTCATTCAATAAAAGAAATGATATTCACAAACACGATACTAGAAGCTAGCAAAATTTAGAAGTAAATAAACCTACTAATAAACTCTTTAAAAAATCTATTATGTACACTGGATTATCTATTTATAATAAACTACCTGCAAGTATTACAAGTTCACAGACTCTTAAGCAATTTAAAATAAAATTGAAACGCCTTCTTCAAGATTATGTCTTTTACAATTTAGATTAATTTTTTCAAACATCGTTTTAAAATTGTTTTAATTTTGCAGGTAAAAATTGTATTTGTTTTGTTTTATAATATGTACTTCTAATTTCCAACACAATTTATATTGTTTTTTTTTTTAAATAAATATATTTGATACGAATCTGGACATGTTGCTGGTTGTCATATTTTCCATATTCAAATATTCCTAGCGCCTGCTCTAGGTAGTAATAATCAATTTCAGAGTCTCTTCAAACATATTTTGTAAATGGTTTTCATATAAAAAAGAAAAAAGCGCCGAAGCTCCAATAATTTTTCTGAATTTTATTCTGTCGTAGGTAACCTCTAACTCTGTACGCAGCTTTTTTGCATCAAAATATGGGTAAGCTTCCACAGTGCACTGTAAGTAATTGACTAGAAAATTGTGCGAATATTCTGAACATTTTTCTGGCAGAAACAAATTTGCTGCTATTAAATGTCCAGTGAAACTAGATCTATCCTTAGCCTGGCATATGATCACATCACACACTTTCTTTGCTTCTCTGGTTTTGTTGGAACCTTCTACATGTTTTCTTTGTCTTCTGATGGCCTCTAGTAATCTATAACCCTCCACGTTGTGTACATCACTTTGTTTTAATTAAACAGATTTTATGAATTAGTTAAACAGGTCTCCTAACTTGAGGATCCTTAGGGTTCTTATAACCCTCGTAACTGCAAGTTCTTTATTTAAGTAGGCTCAAACATACACTTTGAACGCCAAAAACGCTTTATACATTTATTAAACAAATAAAAGCTTTTATTAAACAAATAAAAGCTATACGTTCGTAATTTTTAAAAACCAAATTGTTTCCTTTACCTTTCTCTAATTGGGCACAGTCGAATGGGAAATTTGCTACTTAATTGTTGGTGTAGTAATAGCAATAGTGCGATGTAGTCAGTGCAAGGAAGAACTTGATGGTTGTAGAGGAAATTATTGGTGAAGGAAATTGCACATGCCAGCCCTCGATCTGCTGTAGTGATGAAATTGCCCGTTGATCGAAAGTAGCGACAAACACGTAATTAGGAATAAGGAAAGCTACGGCTGTCAGCTCTCAATCTGCTGTAGCGATGAGATCGCCTGCTGATGAAAAGTAGCTACAAATACGTAATTAGGAATAAAATAAGGTGTCCAAACTGTTGTACCCTAACTCTGTCAAGTTAATGATTAACCTCTTCATGTCCCTTTACCTTTGCTTAAATATCAGCCAGTAGTAGATATCCCCTCTCGGGAATACCCATGGTGTTTCCACGATAGAACCAATCACAGCGTTTCCGTTGGGTAATTATCCAATCACAATGTTTCCATCATGATCGCAGTATCCCTACTGCAGTATAAATCTTATTATAATATTTTCGGTTCTCCCGATCTGGATGGCTATCACCCAGAGTCGTAAATTGCCACTTTAATCCCTATTTGCTTTCTCCTGCATGACGAGTTCCCAAATTAGACTATGCCCAAATATCTTCAGTCCCCTGTAAGAAAAGTGTAAATTATGTGGCCACATAATCCACTGTGCTGTGATCGTAATCACTGCAGATTCGATTTCAGTAAACTGAGATTACAACCAGAAACCATCCTTGAAGTTTAGACATTTAATATATAATATAGATGTTACATGTTCGAAGTACAAACTTAATCTATCCTTAAATAACTAATGCATTCATACAATCGACATACATTTCACAATCATTACCAGTCAACACATTCCTCACATTCCGTGGAAACACAGCCTTTCAAACAACTCATTACGCAACCTATTACTAAGCATACACATACATACATAATCCGTCCTCTTGTACCTTAGGGTGTCGAGGTGTCTTCTCCTTCTGTTGTTTGGATTACCTTCTTCTCGTTTACAAATTTTTTCCATTCTTATTTTTTGCCTTTTCTTTGGCTGCATTCCAATTTTCTCCTGCCTCTTTAAGGATCGCTTCAACTGAACTGTTCCAAGTACTTTTTGGCCTTCCTCTTCGATTCTTTCCTAGTGGTCTTGCTTCTCATATCTTCTTTGCTTGTCTCTCTTCTCCCATTCTTACCAGGTGTCCGAACCACATCAGTTTCTTGTCTTTGAGAATTTCTTCTACTGATTTCACCCCTAGTTCCTTCCTTATATCCACATTCCTTCTCCTTTCTATCCTTCTTACCCGTAGCACTCTTCTAAGGAATTTCATTTCAGCTGCTTGCAGTCTTCCTTGTTGTCTATCAGTTAAAATCCAGTTTTCTCCTCCATAAAGTAGTACAGGCAGGTACATGGATTTATATATTGATATCTTTGTGTTTTTAGTTATCTCCTTATGGTTGAGGAATTTATTCAGTAGTGCGTGATAGATTCTATTAGCCGACTGGATTCTTTTATTTAATTCGTCTTCTATGTTCCCTTCGCTGTTAACTATGCTTCCCAAGTATTTGTACGTTTCCACTTGCTCTATGCTTTCGCCTTCGATTGTAACTCTAACCTCTATTTTGTTATTACTGATTACCATAGTATTTGTTTTTTCCACGTTCAATTGAAGCTTTTGTGTCCCCAGTACTTCCGTCCATATTTTTAAGTTCTCCAGATTTTTCCCCGAGTTGGTCAACAGCACAATATCATCTGCAAAGGCACAGGTCTCCAGGTATACAGGTTGGAGATCCTTGTATCCCACTACAAATTTCTCCATTCTCGTTTGGCACTCTTTCAATTGCATCATCCATCGCACATATGAATAATAATGGGCTAAGATGCTCCCTTGTCTAACTCCCTCTGTTGTGGAGAACTTTCTCGATAGCCTGTTGCATGTTCTTACTTGGTTGACAGTCTCTTCATAAATACTTTTTATTGCTCCTATTAGGTGTTTGTTTACTCTTTTGTTTCTTAAGCTCTCCCATATTTTGTTCCTGCTGACTGTGTCGAAGGCTTTTTTCATATCGATGAAGCAGGCGTATATTTCCTTGTCTTTCGCTAGTTTCTTCTCGATTGCTTGTTGTACTGTGAAAGTATGGTCTTGTACACTGTGTCCTGGTCTGAAGCCACTCTGAACATCATCTAGCTGGTCTTCAACTACTCTCCTCAATTTATTTTCCAAGATTCTTTCATATGCCTTTAACACCATCCATAATAAAGTGATTCCTCTATAGTTTGAGCACTCGTTAGTATCTCCTTTCTTATAAATGGGTAAAATGACCCCGATCTTCCATTCATCTGGAATCACTTTCTGTCTCCAACATAAATTTAAGATGGTAAGAAATTCTTCTTTGGCCTTTTCTCCCATGTATTTTAATAATTCGGGTCCTACGTCATCTACTTCTGGTGCTTTTGCGGTCTTCATTCTCTCTAGTGCCTCATTTAGTTCCGTTGTATTGATACCGTCTTCTGTGGGCATACTTTCTCTTTCCCTCTCCTTGGCGTTGTCTTCCTCTGTTACCTCACTTTTTTCCTCTGGATTTAGAAGTTCTTCGAAGTATTCTTTCCACCTGTTTATGATCATATCTTCTTCTATCAGTAACTCCCCTTTATTGTTTTTAACTTGCTTTAGTTTGTATTCTGGCTTATTAATGAAATTCTTAAATACTCTGTAGAACATTTTCTGATTTTCTTTACTATTTCTTTCCATCAGTCTTCCAAATTCTTCCCACGATTCTTGTTTAGCCTCCAGTACTAGTTTCTTTACCACCCTCCTCTTTCTCTTGTAGTCTTCGTAGTTCACTACGGTTTTGTTTTGTATGTAACTTTTCCAGAGTTTCTTCTTCTCTTTTATTTCTCTTTGGACCTCTTCATTCCACCACGCCGTTCTCTTCTTACCGGTACCTACTCTGGTGTGTCCGCATATCTTGCTTGCTACTTTCAGTATCGATCCTTTTAGATTTTACCATCTTTCATTTACATTTTTACTCTTCACCTCTAGAAGGGTTGAATTTAAAAAAATTCTTTCTTAGTGGCTGTAGAAGGAATATATCTTCAAATTTCATGTTTCTAAGTACAAGGGTTTGGGATGGGTTGAATCAGTCGGTCACTTGGGACATGCACTAGCACCACACTTGAAGGGAAGGTAGAACTAACGAACTCTTAATAAGTTTTACTTTTCATTTTGGCTCTTGAATTACATGTGGCAAACATCGTTTCTTGCTGAAAATGCGGGTCATAAAGTTTTTAGTTTTTTATATTACAGTTGTTGACCTGATCTCTACTTTTCATAAAGGAGAATTTCTTCACATATCAATTAAATGCTTAAAAATAACTTGATTTAACCAATGCATTTATGACTGTTAATTTTTTTCAGAACAAGACGGCAGCAATATAATAACAAAGGTGGGCGAAGCCAGTGGTGGTTCGTTCCAGATAGAAATGAAGCAGATATTCATGCAACTGACGTGGGAGACCCTCGAACATGTGATTAACGAAAAGTTTGATACGAAAGCGTCTAGAATATTTCGTTTGGTAAAAAGCAGAAACTACATCGAACCTGAGCAAATCCAACACTTAGTAATGATACCTGCCAAGGAGGCAAAGCGAATTTCATATCAACTGCTAGAAGAGAATTTTTTGGTATTAAACGAGTTGAAGCGATCAGTACCCAACATGGGCCCTAACAAGTCGTTCACTTTGTTCCACATTCGACTGAACCAGGTGGTAAGAACAACTCTAGAGCTGTGTTACAAAACTCTGTTTAATATAATGACGAGGCGGCACCACGAGAAGTATTTAAATAAGCGCCTCATAGATAAGAAGCAGAGGGTTGATACAATTGCGCACGGAATGCGTATTCAAGGTATTTCTGGGGAGCCTGTTACAGATGTAAGAATGTTGAAAATAAAGTACTTGTAGTGTAGTATTAACTTTGTTATATTTGCAGATTGAAGAAATGATAACTCCCCCAGAAAATGAAATTTTAGAACGGATAGGAAAAATGATGAAGAAGTTAAGTATAACTGAATTAGAAATAGATGATACAATGTTGTTATTACAGATGTATTTAGTATACGAATAAATTTGTTTTTTTCTATAACCACTAAACTATTAAATAAAATACTTCTT
The DNA here is from genome assembly GCA_940337035.1 of Agriotes lineatus. Taxonomy (NCBI): domain Eukaryota; kingdom Metazoa; phylum Arthropoda; class Insecta; order Coleoptera; family Elateridae; genus Agriotes; species Agriotes lineatus. Next base: position 29,803 of record CALNHX010008637.1, read on the forward strand.
ATTTTCCTAATGCAGTTACTCATATCGTACTATAACAGTTCATACACCTTTGTAGCATATAAGATGTTATACAGTCAAACTTCCATTTCTTGAACTTCAATAAATTCAATATTTTGATTACTCGAATTGACATCACATTTCCAATCTAATTCCTATAGTTTCCCATATAAAAATCTCTTGATAATACGAATTTTGGCTAAGTTTTCGATACCTCGAAGCATTTTATAAACCCCTAGAGCGGGATTTCCCTCTATTACTCGATTTTGGAAGCAAATATTCAGTTTACCACTAATGATTATGTTACTGTAAATAGTAAATAACATAGAAGAGCTAAGGCAAAACGAATTCAAAATAAAAGAATTTACAGAAGAAGAGAGAGAACACCATTCTCTTCATGCTGACTTTTAGCAAGGAGGAAGACGTACAAAAAATATGTACTTAACATAAAAGAGATCCTATCATTGACAGTAGAGATTGAAGCACTAAGAAAATGAACGCTCATAACACAGTACAGAATTGCCAGGAATATGAGCACACTCGGAACTATTACAAGGCAGAGGCGTTATGCTAAAGACTGTAAAAAACAAAGGGTCAAGAATCAAAATGCATATACTGTAGAGAAATTCATACGGTAAACTACCTAGAATGTACTATAGCAATAGACCTTCAATAGAGGAGAAATAAAGACTCAAATTTAAAAATTTCAGCAAAAAGCAAAGTATGGTCAACAACGTATGGTCGGTATCTCATAAGCACAAATGTTAAGTAACAATAGACATCAGAAAGAAAACTATGACGAAAATTTAGTTGGACGAATACTTTTGAAACTTTTAGACCAGATTGAGAAACGGGGAAAGAACAAAAAGAATTTAACAAAGCAGTTCTTGAAATATTAGAAAAACCAGAAAACGGAAGTACTAGGAAGATAAAATAATGACTGATGTTAGAATCTTGCAGTAGAAGTCTAATGGGCAGTTGCAAAACCGACAAGAACTAGAAACTTTAGAAACACAGAAGAATAGAGAGTGAGGTTTAAGGTTAGACACAATTAGAGAAGGTGAACTATATGAAGCAATTAATAAAAAAAAATGCAGTTTGCACTCGACTGAAAATCCTGATATTGGCAGATGACAGATAAAAAACAACTGACTAGTAGATTTCTTTATTTTTAGAAAATTTCCATCTAATTAAATTAAAATAGAGAAGGGCGTAGACTTAATATCGGACCACACATCTATAATGTCAACAGTAAGTGATCAAATTATCATAAAAAATGTAACTCCGCAATGAAAAATCGAAAAAGGGACTGGAAAAGCTTCAATCTGGAGCTTTGTGAAATAATCAATCTACTACCGATACATAAGCAAAACTACAACTTGGATAAGAAATAATAAACAAAAGGCTGAAGCATTTGCATCATATCTAGATGATACTTTCCAATCTAATGAAGAACAATTGGAACTTGTTGAGCAAGTAGAAGGAACAATAGTTGAAGGAGAAGATATAGAACTAGTCATACCTAAGGAAGTGGCAAAGATAATAAGAAAAACATCAGTTTAAAAAACCTCAGGATTTGATTTAATTATCAGAAAAATGTTGAGGAAACTACTAAGAAAAATATTGTAAAATTAACTTAGGTACTTGATTTTAGACTCAAGCACGTACCATCAATCTGGAAAACAACTACTTTCTAAACCTGGTCAGCCGGAAAATGAGGTGCAATCTTACAGACTAATTTCACTTTTACCAACAACTATATCAAAATTGTTCGAAATATTTTTTCTAAAAAGGGCGAGGAACATAATTGAAGGAAAACAACTTGTTCCATCCTTCGGTCCGAATTTCGTAATAAACATTCAACTGTGGACCAACTTTTTCGGATTGCAGGTGTCATAGAGAAAGCTATAGAAGGTAAGAACATTTATGCTCGGTAGTCTTCATGGACCTAGCTAAGGCATTTGACAAAGTATGGCATGAGGGCCTTTTACACAAACTGAAGAAAATGCTGCCCAGTGCATAGTATAAAATCTTGCATTCGTACATGACAGAAGGAATATTTAGAAAAAAAAACAGGAAAATTAATATTTCGATTTAAAGCCAATCAAAGCAGGAGTACCGCGAGGGAGCGGGCTGGGCCCAATACTTTATCTGCTATATACAGTGGCGTAACAAGACGGTTTGGCGCCGGTGTGCAAGAATAAATGATAGCCGCTGTAGACAAGAAGTGTCAGAAAAAAGAGGGGGGGGGGGTAATTTTTGGTCATGCAACACTTTAAATTTAAAAGAAAATGAATAAGCTCTTTTCGCATGAAAGGTTACTTACTGCAAAATAAAACACATTTAGGGCCGGTTGCAGAAAGCTATGTTAAGTCTGGTGTTAGCTAACATCGCGTCAAAGTGAACAAAAACGAATCAAATCTTAAATGCTTATGGCAACTAATACATTAGTAAACAAAATTTGATGCGATTTTGTTCACTTTGACGCGATGTTAGCTAACACCAGACTTAACATTGCTTTCTGCAACCGGCCCTTAGATGTTTAAATCTTTTATTAAATATAACATAATAATAATAATAATCTCATTATTCCCTATTGGGACATAGGGCATTCGTATATTCTCTCCAGTTGTCATTTTCCTTTGCTCTTTGGCTCAGTTGTGCTATAGTCTTTCCTGTCTCTTGTTTTACAGTTCTCCTCCACGTTTTTCACGGGCGTTCTCTGTTTCTGAAACCCTAAGGGTTCCAATCAAAACTTCTGCAAATTTCAGTTTCATTTATTCGCAACCTATGCCTTAACCATCCATATTTTCTTCTCCTAATTTCTATATTAATGTCCACCTGATTTGTTCGGTCTAAAAGATCTTTGTTCGAAATAATGACTGGGCACCTAACACCTATTTACAAACACCTGCATTTGCTGCTTTACCAGTTCTGTCACCGTCCACGATTACGACCCATAAAGTAGAACAGATTTTACCATTACATCAAAGAGCATATAATTATATGCTCTTTGATTACATCAAACACTCGCAAAATACAACATGAAACATAAAAATACATAGGAAAATACAAAAACAAAAACCACGTAAAAGGAATACAAATTTAAATAATTCATAAGAAAAATAAAATACCGATGGGGCCACAATTATATCGGGTGTTCATAAACAGTCGTCATCCCAGTTGCTTTGAAAAACAAAATGTTATATCTTTGATTAATTCGTGCAACACAATGAAACGTCATTGAGTACTGTCATAGCGCATTTTTTCTCAATTTTAATAGACATACGTTTCCTACATCAAAACCTACTGGGATGACGACTGTTTATGAACACCCGTTATATAACAGCAATGAGATAACATGAACAAGAAAATAACACATATTGCTTGAGTAAGAAAGAGATAAACATAGTAGCAAATATTCGAGTACGCTTGACGCTCACTTTAATTATGACATATGTCAACTAATTGTGCCTACTAAAGCAATTTTGTTGTATGGTCATCTCTTTCTTACTCAAGCATTCTATTTTGTAGTTCATGTTATCTTATTGCTGTTATATATAATTATGGCCCCATCCGTATAAATTTATACATATAATTCTTCTGTACGTGTGTACGTGACTGAACTCCTAAACGTCTAGACCGATTTTGATGAAATTTTTTGTGTGTTTGAGAGGGTCCCTGGATGGTTTAGATTCACAATTGGATCCGGTAGATGGCGGTGCAATCGGGTTCTAGAATTTTTTTAAAAATTTTTTGACGAATTTATTTTTTAAATTTTTTAAAGATTTCTCGCATATCAGAACATATAACTCCAAAATTTCACCCCCCCTCCCACCACCCTCCAATATTTTTTAAAATGAAAAAGATCGAAAATTCGAATATCGAAAAAACGTTTGCTAAACCCGCCAATAGCAGGCAAACCAACGTTCGGGCAGGACAACGTCTGTCTGGTCCGCTACCCCTTAGGGGGTGAAATGGGGCAAATAAGCCTAAAAATCGATATGGGTGTCGTTATTGCAAATAGCATGTATTTTTAAGTCCAAGACGATGGACATGACATAAAATTAAAACTCTATAGTGGTGAAACGGGATTTCAGAGACAAATTATTTTTGAGGGGCCTGTTGCCGGGCCACCTAGTAGATATATAAATATGTAGGTAGGTATAGCACTTTAATTAAACTCTCCTTTGCGACACTTTGCTAAAGCTAACATATCTATCAGTTAATTAAAACAAAGAGTACTGGCTCTTACTTTCTCGATACTCAGTAATGCAAAACTCTTTAGGCGTATTTGGCTCATCTTACTTAGCAAAAAGTTTTTAATAATTTTTAATTTAGAAAAAGATCTCTCAGTGGAGGCTGTAGTGACGGGATGTAAAAAGTAGGGTATAAGCTGTATACAAATATGGAAAGCTAGCCAATGATGTGTTATTAGATAGACATTTTTCTCCCACTTTCTTTACTGATAAGCAATATTTAATACTAGTTGTGTACGAAGATCGAAATTGTACAATTTGCTTTAGTAAGCCGTCATCGAGATCAGTTTCATACGTAGTTTGAAGTAATTTGGCACTCTCTATGACCTCTGCATCTGAGGCAATCGTCAGAAATTTGCGGTTTAAAACTTTGAATTTATAGTATGTTACTATGCACTATGCACTATGCCATCTAAGAATCACAAACACACACTAGAGCTGGAACTTCTAATATACTCAAAAGGAGAAAAGACTGCGCACTCAAAAGAGCCCAGTGGCGCTCATGTATCATAGTCCGCGGCGCCTATATACATTCGGCGCAGAGGTTCTTTGCACCCCCTGCACATATGATAGTTACGCCACTGGCTATATACATGCATCCAGAAACAGAACCGAACCAAAGAGCATATAATTAGAAGAGGCTCAGCTATATAGGTTTCAACATATAGGTTGTTAAATGGGTTGCATACCTACGTTTCACGAATTAATTTACAGAAAGCAAACGTCCTTTCGGGTTTTTCTACCTGAAATAAGCTGGTCACTTCAGCGCGAAGATAAATTGCTCATGTTGCCACATTGTTGCCGCGTTCTAAGAAGGGTAGCACGATACACCTAAACACGGTATGTCAGCTAATTCACCCTAAAACCGACTTGGCCGAGCATTACGTCATCTGCGAGCCGTTCGTTTGAAGTTGACCATTGAGAGATAATTAAAATTTATTATTGTAATACGTACACTTTCTTTCAAAACTTTCGCGTACACCTATTTTTCGCTGTATTAAATCAGGGTTGTAATTAATCAACTCTGACATTTAAATTTTTGAAAAGTCAAAATACCACGACTGACAGAGCACATGCTGTCAATGTCATTTTTAACCTAATCTCAAAATTACCTGTTCACACAGCTAAAATTTTGCGAAATCGTTGTTACTTGATTTTGAATGTGTACGCGAATATTTTGAAAGCAAGTGTACAAACGTAACAACGTGTCTTTATTATTCGTTTTTGACATGTAATAGTAATTTACGATACAAGTAACGTTATCAAGCTTTTTACATTACGAGCGACGTTAGGAGCGAGTTCTTTAAAATTCTCGAGTAATGTAGAAAGCAGATAACGTTACGTATATCGTAACACGGTTTATTTTATCCTAAAATACTAATCTTATTAAAAAATTGGAAAAATGGTTATTAATGACACTTACAACAGCGAGTGGTGGTATCACTAGTTAGAGAAAAACCCAATACTGTATTGTTGGTAGCACTGTCAGGTTATGTTAAATTTGAGATTTTTAGGTTACGTTTTGCGTCAGTTTGTGTCAAATAACAAACAAAACCTAACCTACTAATATCGAATTTGACATAGACTGACAATACACTTCAGTGCTGTCAACATGTGATTAAATGCTAATAAAGTATAGTTATGTTATCTTTCTTAACAACACTAGTGCTGTTAAATGCATCTTAACGCAACTTGTTGCTAAGGAGTTATTGTCATAATAACATAATAGGATAAAATAAAATTCTTAATGAAATTATTGTTAATCTCCACAATGTATTGTATTGTAGTGGCAATTGCAAGTCATATGGACCCCAGTAATAGAAAATTATTATCGGAGCTTGGAATTGGCTACGAAAAAACTTGTTTTTTTTTGGACATCCAAGTGATAATTCTTTAAATATTTATATGTTTGCAGATGTAACGCATCTCATAAAACTTGGTCGCAACAATATTTTAGATTCGAAATTAATTGTTGATAATTTAATAATTAATAATTGGATTTGAAGTTTTGCTAGAAAGTTCAGTTTCTGAATTAGCGCTTACCCACAAACTTACCCGGTATCATTTACATGTTAAAGGATCCCAGAGACAAAAAGTACGGCCAGCTGTTCAATTATTATCCAATTGCGTTGCAAAAGCCATTGCGTATTTAAGAAGAAATGAACATTTACCGTTAAATTATATAATAAATAATAATTATATATCAAAAATAAGCAAAATAAAAGTAGTGTCCAAACTCCTGCATCCGCGCACTACTAATGAGTGTTCTTGATTTATTCTCTCTGGTACAGTTTTATAGTTGTCCTTATTAGCGGTAGTACACTTAATTTCAACTACTGGCAGAGATGCCTCGTCAAGCTGTAGTTGTTCTAAATCGATGAGATTGTCTCGATCTACTTCGCAATTTTAATTTTTAGGAGCTTTTAAAAGCCTCACGTAACACACTAAATTGAAAAAATTGTCGAAATGATTTGGCTGTAGGATTCGAACAGTGTCCACCCTTACGCCGCGCCGTGGAGTAGCAAATACATGATTGATTTAATCTACTTGTCAATAGAAACTCATAACCAGGTTTAGGATAATTATGCATTTGCATATCTGCATATGCAAATGCATATTCCTAGCGTTTTATATCATAAATGCATATTTTGAAGTTTCTAATTAATGCCGCATATTTCTAAAAACATTGATTTCAAGTTGCATTAAATGTAATTATTTTGAAAGTTTTAAGTACCTATTTTAAAAGCAGAACAGCATGAAAAACACATTTGTTTACATTTTTGTTTGAATATTGGTAATTTTTAAGACTAAGCAAATTATCTTTCGTCACGTCTTAGAACGGTCTAGCTAGGGATTATGGCCCACGTAAAATTATGCTTTGGTCAAGTCAAACGAATTGGGCTTTACAATGAACCGTTCTATACGAGTTCCAGATGCTCTTAATCTTTTCAGGGCGGAGACAATAATATACAAAACAAAGTGTGAGCCGATAAAAGGGAATCCACATCGTGTATCGTTTGTTGTCAGTTGGATTTTAATAGCTGCCTAACAACTTATTGGTGATATTAAGGAACCGAGTTATTTATTTTATTTTGCGATTGCAATTACAAAAAATATACAAACAACGAAATAACATAAAACCACGATAAAAACAAATAATGATTGCTTGATGCAAATTACTATTTCTAAAATCGGCCTATTTTCAATGTAATGGCTAGGAGATAATGGGAAATTTTGTCTACTTGCGTTTTGTAACCCAAGTTATTATCGTTCGAAGGTTGTGTTAACCTTGGCAACATCGCACGTCAATTTGAAGGAACGGATTCTAGAATCATGGTTCTGCTCTGAGATCGTCGAATTCCCTGAGGCATGTTTAACTGGGATCGCTCTTGTCAGAGGGATAAAACCTGGGAGCCTAGCGGGCGGAAGTTTTTAAGCTATACGCTAATACTGCCCAGCGCCGAGTCTCTTCTAATTATATGCTCTTTGACCGAACATTAGCTACATGGTATAGAAATGACATAGATGAAATAATTCTCAAACTTTAAGGAGCAATAAACAAAATCAATGTATGGATGAAAAAGTGATGGATAAAACTAAACAAGAGCAAAGGTGTTCTTATAAACTTTACGAACAAGAACATGATAACCAAATTCCGCAATAAACAAAGCTAAGTATTTGGGCCTGTATTGTATTATATTGTAGTGGTGTAGTGTGATGGTTGGTTGGATGCCATACAGTACTGCAGCCTCTTAGCTTATTGTACTGCTCATCATCACACTTGGTCAGTGAAAAGGTTTGCCGTTTTTATTAGGTTTAATAGCCTTTTCATCAGGTGTTTTCTCAAGGGCTGTCTCCCTCCAGGAGTGTATGTCTCCATCGGGCAAAAGCTTTACAGTCGAAAATGACATGAGAGGCTGTTTCGTCCTCCTCATTACAAAGTCTGCAAATGAGTTCTTTACTGAGAATTCCCGTTGTGTGCATATAGTTTCGCAGATTACAGTGACTGCTATCAGCCTCGTCACTATAGTCTAATTTGATATCAGCTTAGTAGCAATAGGTTTTTTAGATGGTTTCCTTAGCGGCGTCTTGCCATGTATTAGTCATTCCACACAGTTCCAGTAGTTTTGATGTCTTATATTTATCCATCTGGTTAGCCAACTGCGGACTGTCATTTTAGTGACTCCAAATTCTGGTTCAGGGCCACTGAATGGTGTTTTTTATCTCTTTTTTGCAAGAGAATCTGCTTTTTCATTACCTTGTATACCCTTATGGCCTGTCCCCCACATTAAAATTATCATATTGTAATTAGCAAGGGTTAAAAGGTTTGAAGGCAGTCCCAGACCAATCTTGAGTTAATCTGGTAGCTAGTTAGGGCTTTTATAGCCGCCTGGCTATCTGTTAGGACAAAGATGGATCTACCTCGATAATTTCTTGATATATTTTCCTGCAGAAATATGTTTATTGCATGAGTTTTTGCTTGGAATACGGTAGCATACTGTCAAGGGATGCATATGCATTGAACTGGGGATATTTCCCGTATATTCCTACTCCGGTTCCGCTGTCAGTTTTGAACCCATCTGTGTACCAGACAAGTTTGCTTTGTAACAGCCCTTCATTCCAGTCAAGCTGGATGTTATAGGGTTTATGGTAGTTATGCCTGGTTGGAATTGTGTCACTCCTCATTTCTAGTAATGGGTTTGTGACGATGTCTGTTATTCTGGTGTGACCGGCAACGGTACTCTGTCAGGATATTTGTATATTTTACCGTCACGTAACCATTTGGAGTAGTTTTGGTACAAAGTTGACGAGTTCGCTTGTATACAGGTTTCTTCTCACTCATATTTTCTCGTATAGTACTTCAGCGATTTGCATCTAAAATTCTAAATATTTGTCACGCATGCAACTTTCTCTAGTAGGTTGGCTCTGGGCTCTAGTAGTTTTCGTTGCGGCTGCATTCGTCTCGCCACGTTAAGAACGCTTGGTTACAGCAATTTCAAAACGTAGCCCATTGGAGTGAGCGAGATAACTTCCTAAATAATTTAAACTTCCGTCGCACTCTTTGGTATTTAGGCTGCCTCGCCCGCTGTGACATGCGATTTGATTGGCCACATCTGTCGGCGCGATAGCGCGTTTAGCGCAAAACTCGGCGTGGCGTCTCTTTTGGAATTAGTCAGTCTCAGGCCGTTACAGCAGACAGTTGTTATAGGGCGAGTTTGTTGCCCCCTGGGCTTCGTGCGCGGGTGGGCGGTCGTATTGTCCCGCTTTTTGTTTTCGAGACTTCTCGACGGACCGCTAAAGCGATAGGTGGTGTGTGTTTTGTGGAGTGAGCTTGTGGTACCTTGTGTTGTTCGTGTGACCGCCAGTTTTGCAAAATTTCGTTGGGCCGTGAAGGGGCCTTCTTCCCGTAGCTGGGTATCCACATTGCAGAGCTGTACAAGCCTTCGGTCTCGTCCATTCCGATTTTCCCGAGGGGGACTTAATTCAGACCTTGCCAGTTTGTTGGATTATTCTCAGGGGCCGCTCGACTCCCACGCCTCCGCGCACAGTACGGTCGTTGTATTGGTGAACTCGTCAGCAGTCATGACACAATCGCTGGGCTGACCCATTCAGGCAGCGTGTGTATTTAGTATTAACCTAGATTTATTCAACTGTCTAATTTACGTATTTAATTACTGTCGCAGTGCCGCTTGTCCGCGGCCGTTTAATGATCAAGTTCATTCAACTGTTCAGGCCTAATTTATGTATTTACTGGCTAATCAAATTCATTCAACTGTTCAGGTCTAATTTATATATTTACTTGCTAACGCTGTGCCGCTTGGCCGAGGCCGTTTAATGATCAAATTTATTCAACTGTTCAGGCCTAATTTATGTATTTACTTGCTAACGCAGTGCCGCTTGGTCGAGGCTGTTTAATAATCAAATTCAATCAACTGTTCAGGCCTAATTTAAGTATTTACTTGCTAATCAATTTCATTCAATTGTTCAGGTCTAATTTATATATTTACTTGCTACCGCAGTGCTGCTTGGCCGAGGCCGTTTAATAATCAAATTCATTCAACTGTTCAGGCCTAATTTATGTATTTACTTGCTAACGTAGTGCCGCTTGGTCGAGGCCGTTTAATAATCAAATTAATTTAACTGTTCAGGCCTAATTTATGATATTTGCTGATTCATAACTGCCTACCAAGGCCTCTTGTAAAACTAAATTTATTCAGTTGTTTGCCCATAACTTGTGTGTTATTTGTTGAAAAATTATCAGCGTCGCTGAGTCCGCGGTGAACTAATTTCATTTGCTTGTTTAATTATAATTAGAGTTAAAGCGTCTTCCAGCTGGGTTATAGATTTAGCCCATTCTTTATGTGTTACCATTGTGTGTACCAATCTTAGTTACATGTTTTTAGACCAATAGATCAGTTCATAGAACAACGCCTTATGATTTCCGACAAGTCTGTGCATGCTTATTTTCAGGTTATGTTATATACTATGTAAAGATAAATGTACGGTGAAGCCTGAGTGTTTAAGCGTTGCAGGTAAGTCGGTTGCGCTCGTCGCTGCAGAGCTGAAGGTCATGGGGTTGCTACTATATTCGACTCCCGTTGAGCTTTGGATTTCGACAAGGTGATAAGTTGAAAGATAGGCTTATTGATTTCCCGGTTACACTCTGGGTCTATCTTTGCATTTCCGTTTATGTCGGTGAAACCGGGTGGCGGCCTATTTCATTTTATCCATATTTACCGCCCCTTTGCCCGTTGCCCGTAGGTAATCTCGTGTAGGACCCTCCCTCGCTCCACTGATGTCTAGTCGGCATATCTTGTTGTGGGTTAGACAGCCGCCCTAGATGAGTCATTGTCCCGATTTAGAGAAATATCGTCCGCGCTGGCCGTTTAGCTTTTACGTAATTTTTGTATGAGCCGGCGCGGTGTCGTAAAAGTCGTTGCAGACCGTAACAACTCGTTTGCCAGCTTCCATTATATTTCAGCCTGTACGCCGCCATCCTTTTCTCTACCTTAACTAGTAAGGTTTCCATGGCTGCAGTTGGGATGCTTTTCATCACACCTGGGATGCATAGACAGGCAAGCCTTTGGAGTTTAGATAGCTCTAGTTTGGCTTGTCTTTGTTCCGATTTGAGCCACCATACTAGCGAGCCATAGGTAACGATGGGTCTCACCACGGCAGTGTACAACCAGTGTACCATGCCTTGTTTTATCTCGCTTGGTTGCCATAAGAATTGTCCTGCCTTTATTTACAGTTTTGCTAATATGTGAATTCCAGGTTAGCGTATGGCTCAAGTGCAATTGTTCATTAAAGATGTTTCGGAGCTTTAGCCCGTCCAATATCCTCTTTCTTGTAAATGGTATTAGTGCCGTTTTCTGAGGATTTACTCTTAAATTTTCCTTAGCACACCATCTTTCCACAATGCCTAGAGCGTTTTGCATGCACTCTGAGACTGTGTTGTTAAAATTCCCCAAGATGAGTAACACCAGATGATCTGCATACCCCTGGGTATAATATCTATGTCTAGTTAGTTCATATAGGAGCTCATCCACCACCAGGCTCCATAGTAAGGATAAGACTCTCCCCTGCACGTAACTTTTGGCGGCCATCGTCTCACCATTTAGGGTTGATTGTATTTTTTTGTCGTGTAGCATGTTGCTAATCCACCTGAAAATTGTGTATTTTGCTCCACGATTTCTCACCGCAGCTGTCATTGACTCAAATGAGGTGTAATCAAATGCACCTTATATGTCAAGAAAAGCTGCCAGTGCAATTTCCTGATAATTTATAGTTTTTGGGTCTGAATAGTGATGCAAAATTAATATAAAAGAACATGACGTTTGCTTGTGTAATCAGGAAATTTGAGGTACTGTATACAGAGACTTCACTTAGGGTGGTGATAATTTTGAAATTCTGTGTGCATGACCGCCTTTACCACTGTATTTTATTGCGTATTTGTTATAATGACTTGAACAATTTTACCGAGGTGTTTACTATTTATGTAAAGCAACTTGCAGGAAGTCTTAAGAAGAAAGCAAGAATGAGCATTAAAATATATTTCAGGCGATGTTTTAAAAGTAATCTCCTTATTTGCACCAGCTTCTGACTAGAATAGATGCTCTTCGCTTCGTGAACTTAGCTTCATAGCATAGAAATGACATAGATGAAATAATTGCCGGACTTCAAAGAGCAATAAGCAAAATCCCTCAAATCAGTCTAGATGTATGTTGTGCGGATGCACTAAGAAAATCAATTATATATATAGCTCTTATTAGGCTTTATAGGTATATAGCTTGTAGGGCTATTGTTCTCTATTCCTTTCTGTCCTTGGCCTTTTCTGTTCATTTTCTCACTCCTATCTTCTCCAGGTCTTCTCTTACTGCCTCCAGCCATCTTTTTCTAGGTCTTCCTCTCCTTTGTGTGCTTTCAAGGCCTCCAGGCAATACGATCTTTGTGGCTCTTTTTTGTGTTAATCTTTCGATGTGTCTCAGCCTTCTCAACCTTTGTGCGTTGATTACCCCTTTTATACTCGGTTCCCCATATAATTGTTTGACTTCCTCGTTTGTTCTCCTTTCTCATGTTTTTTTCTACTCTTCTTCCTCCATAAATATTTCGTAGTATTATCTCTCCGAGACCTTGAGCCTATTCTGGTCTGCTTTGTTCATCACCCACGTTTCGCATGCATACGTTACTATCGGACTTATTGCTGTTCTTTATACTCTAACTTTAGTCCCTCGTGTGATTTTTTTGCTCGTATCATTTAGAGCGCCCGCACATCTGTCGTTTTTCACTATTCTTGCCCCGATTTCCCTACTACTGTCACTATCTTTTGTTATTAACATGTCAAGAAACACAATGGTTTCCACGTTTTCGATTTATATTTCACGGTTATCCCTTAGTGTTATATTTATGCTTTGTCTGGGTCCGTTTCTTTATTTCGTTCTTCCCATTTCCATGAACTTAGTTTTCTGCTCAATTATTGTCAGTCCCGTCCGTCTTGCAGCCTTTTCTAACTTACTTGCTATTTTACACAGTTCTTTTTTTTTATCTCGCTAGCAGTGTGATGTCGTCCGCGTATGCTAGACATTGGTGGCTCTTGTTGTATATAGTTCCCTTTTCGTTTATTTCGCTTTTTTTTAATTTTTTCCAGAAACAAATCGAAGGGAACCGTTGATAGAGGGTCTCCTTGTCGTAAACTTTTTTTTATTTTAAACTTTTTTGACATCCATCCATTCGTATTCACTTTGTTTTCTGTGTCGCTTAGTGTCATTCTCACCAGGTTTATCAGTTTCTTTGGTATACCTAGCCCCTGCATTATACAATTTTTTCCTGTCCACTGAGTCGTATGCCTGCTTAAAGTCTATGAACAGGGCATAAATGTTTAACTTCTGCTCATAGCAGTTGGCTTGTACTTGTTTTAGGGTGAAACCTTTTTTTATTAATATTGCCAGTATCTTATACGTCGCGTCCAATAAGGCTATCCCGCCTGTAATTGCTATACTCTGTCTTGTCCTTTTTCTTATGTATCGGTATTAATACTGCTCTTGTCAACTTTCTGGCATAGACTTTGTTTCCCATATTTCTCGTATTATTTCATTAATTCTGTTGCATATTTCCTCACCTCCGTATTTTATTAATTCCGCTCTTACTTCGTTTTCGTCCGGACTTTTGTAATTTTTAATCGGCTAATCACTTTTTTTACTTCTTTCTTTATTGGTGCGTCCTTTTCTGTTCCTATATTTCTTCTCTGGCGGTTTATCCTTCTCAAACTTTTTCCGTTTCTTCTGCCTGTATCCCTTCATCATTTAACATCTCCTTGAAGTATTCTCTCCACCTTTCTATTATTTCCTTCGCTCCTCCTATCAAATTCCCTTCTTTATCTTTGCAGTACACTGCTTTCCTTTGGATTCTACCTTTGTCTTTTTTTACTTCCTGGCAAAAATTTCTTATTTCCTTGTTCATGTATTTTTATTTCAGGACTTGTATTTCTTTCTGTCTGTGTTTCCTTTTCGCTTGTCTTAGAATGCTCTTTGTTCTTTTCATTTGTTCCCGATACTTTCTCTTACTCTCATCGGTATTTAATCTTATCATTGTTTCTCTGGCAAGGTTTCTTTCTCTCAATGCTATTGTACACTCTTCCTTCTTATTTGTTTTCTTCCCAGTTAGAAGTTCCTGAGCTAATTCCAGCATTATATCTTGTAATTTATCCGTCTAGGTCCGGGTGGAGAATAGGCCTAGGGTATCCTCCGCCTGTCGTAAGAGGCGACTGAGAGAGGCATCTGTCCGGTGACCTATTTACCTTAATCCTATCCCCACCTACCACCACTTAACTTAAACCTATTACCCATTATTTCCTTTCTTAGTCCTTACTTATGGCTAACAAGTGACCTTAGGGGCACATATGCATGCCGATAACTGTGTGTCCATAAATACTAAGAAATGTCCGTTGGCAAAAGATTGAATACGATAAAGTCAGCAAATCTTATTCCAAAAAGTGAGAGATGAGGGCGGACTTTCGGCGCCTTAAAACCGGAACAGTCGGCTAAGGGTAGGATCCCCTACAGAAATCCTCTGGTCCTCCAGGTTGGGGGTTAAGGCGTTAGGCTAGCTCCCTAAGACTTGTAAAATAAAAACTTGCTAAAAATCCCGTAATGAAACCTCGGATGCAGGACGGACACAATGATGAACGAATCAAGCGACGCAAACGGAATATGATTTTTGGTAATTGGAATATTCAGGGTATCAACACAAAAGTGGATCAAGTATTTACAGAAATTGAAAAATACAAAATAGATGTAGCGGTCTTCAGTGAGACAAAAAAGAAAGGTAGTGGCAACGCATATAAAGATAAATATCTATACATGTATAGTGGAGTAGACAAAAGTCGAAGAGCAAAGGCAGGTGTTGCAATAGCAATAAGCAAGAGATATGTAAAGAACATTGTTAGTTGGAACGCTATAAACGAAAGACTTATTTCAGTAGAAATGAAGTTGTGTAACAGACCTGTAGTAATAATAGGAGCCTATGCACCAGTTGACTCTGCAAAAAACGAAGAAAAAGAAACCTTCTTTGACGATCTAGGAGCAGTCCTAGATAAAATTAGCGACAGAAAAGAAATTATATTGATGGGTGATTTAAATGGAAGAACTGGAAAAAACGAAAACGATAAAGTTGTTGGACGACATGGTGAAGATGCAGTGAATAATAATGGAACTCGGTTGATTGAGATTTGTGAACAATTTTCGCTCAGAATAATGAACGGATTTTTTCAGCACCGCGATATCCACAAATTTACGAGAAGGCATTTCAACGGTACGTTATCTATCATCGACTACGTCATTTTAAAACAGTCTACAAAAATAAAAGCTCAGGACGTCAAAGTACAACGAGGAGCAGAATGTGGAAGTGACCACTTTATGCTAAAAGCGACGCTACTTTTTAATTACGCGGCAAGACATCAGCAAGCTAGAGATTTGAAGGGTAAAGAGTTACATCACGTACTAGAGCATCCAAAATACAATCTGAAAGGGTTGCAGGATGAGTCAATCTCCTTCTTATACAAGCTAAGGTTGGCACTGAAACTGAATAATCAAATAACGGGGAACGCAAATCGGATGTACGAACAGTTGAAAGTTTGTATTCATCAGGCTGCACAGGAAGCTTTGGGGGAAGAAATAACAGACAAAAAATATGGAAAGTGTAACTGGTGGACTGACGAATTAGCCAATCTGGTTAAAGAAAAAAAAGAGTTATACCATAAATGGTTATTGACAGGCGACCCACAGGATAGAAAACAATATACCAGACAGAGATACCTTGTTAAGAAAGAACTAAACAAGATTAAAAATTCCTTCTGGGACAGAAAGTGTGCCGAAATAAATAAACTGTTGGGTAGCTCAAGATCTATAGAAGCTTGGAAATGCATAAACAGCCTAAGAAGCAATACAAACGAAAAAGTTAAAATTGACCCGATCGGCATCGAAAATTGGGAAAAATATTATGAAAGCTTGTTAACGGAGGATAGAGAGATATACAAGCATGTAAATGTGCTCAGATCACAGAGAATAGAGCATGGCCGACCTGAAAATATATCACTGGAAGAAGTACGCCGAGAACTCAAAGGAATGAAAAATAATAGAGCTCCAGGTCCTGGAGGCATACCCGTTGAATTGATGAAACACGCACCTACAATAGCCCTTGAAATAATGCAAGAAATATTTAACAAATGCATAGCAGGAGACGAGATACCAAGTGATTGGAAATTAGCTCAAATAAGTTCAATTTACAAGAAGGGCAGTAGAAAGGACTGTTCTAATTATAGGGGTATAAGTGTTACATCTACGATGAGTAAGCTGTATGGGCGCATAATTAAAAGTCGAATAGAGAAAGAGATTACGGAAGTAGAGGAGCAAAGTGGGTTCCGGCCAGGAAGGTCTTGCACGGACAATTTGTTTACTTTAAAACAGCTAATGGAAAAGAAGCTAGCTTGCGGAAGAGAACTGCATGTCATCTTTGTAGATCTTAAAAAGGCGTATGACTCGGTGCCTCAAGTAAAACTCTGGGAATCGCTTGAAAAAAGTAATGTCAGTGCCATGTATATAAACGCAATAAAGAACATTTACAGTGAAAACTGCAGTCTAGTAAAGATAGGAAGAGCAGCATCTCGTGCTTTTCGTGTTAATAAAGGTCTTAAACAGGGCTGCTGCTTGTCCCCCACTCTGTTCAAAATATACGTCAATAGCGCACTAAATAAATGGACACGAAAGTGCAGAGAAATGGGAGTACATATTGGCGATCATCACATTCACACACTTTTATTCGCCGATGATCAGTTAGTTATTGCAGAAGACAAAGATGATGCGTCATATATGATAAGAAAGTTAGTCGAAGAATACGAACAATGGGGACTCCAACTTAATATGGAAAAAACTAAATACATGGCTGTAGGGGGTGAGCAAACGGACATGAAAACTGAGTACGGAACGATACACCACACAAATGTATACAATTATCTAGGTGTAACGATAACAGCTGACGGAAAGGATGAGCAAGATATATTAAATAAAGTAGCACGGGGAAAGAAAATCACTAGAGCACTGCATCCGGTACTATGGAACAAATCAATATCGCGAAAGACAAAGAAAACCCTATATAAGACGATCTTCGAAAGCTGCGTCACATACGGTTCTGAAACATGGGTTGTTAATAAAGCACTAGAAAGAAGACTGGAGGCCGCGGAAATGGAATTCTGGAGGAGAAGTTGTAGTGTCAGTAGGATAGAAAGAATAAGAAATAAAGAAATTCGAGATAAAATGCAAGTAGAAAAAAGAATAACTGACACAATAGACCAAAAACAATTGATGTGGTATGGTCACCTAAGAAGAATGGAAGACGAGAGGCTACCACTTAAGGCATGGAAATGGGTGCCATATGAAAGAAGGAAAAGAGGAAGACCCTGTAAATGCTGGACTACAGAAACTCATTGTAAGATGGAGCAAAGACAGCTTCAGGAGTTTGACTGGCAGGACCGCGACAGGTGGAAAACGGGATGCGAGAGACGGCGCGATCGGCTGTAAAAACCTCGCAAATATATATATATATATATCTTGTAATTGTTTCCATTTTTCTTCCAGGATTATTTTCTCGTCCACTTTTTAAAATCTGTTCTGTATTTGTTGTTGGTACTTCTCTTGTACATCTTCTTCCAGTAGATTCATAGCATTATAGGTCTTCCTTCTCGCCACTCTTGCCTCTTTTGTTCGTTGTTTTATTTGCATTTCTACCAAGAAGTGGTCTGAGTCTGCGTCTGCTTCTCTGTAGCTTCTTATGTTTGTTACACTCTTTGCGTGTTGTGTTTGGATTAATTCATGGTCGATCTGATTTATTACTTGCCCATTCGATGTTGTCCATGTGCCTTTGTATATGTCTTTATGCTGGAACTGTGTGCTCCTTATCTTCATATTTTTTTCCCGTTGCGAAATCTATTAGTCTTCTCCCGTTCTCATTGGTTACCTCATCTTTACTATATCTGTCTATTGTTGGCATGTAAATCTCCTCTCTCTCTACCTTTGCGTTGCAGTCCCCCAATATTATTTTTATGTCGTAACCTCGTATGTTTATCTTTATCATCTTTTTCCTCTGTTGGTGCAGGGATATTTAGTAAACTCAACATCCTGTGTTCTCCCTTAATTCTTAGGTAGCTCATTCTGTCAGTTACGGGTGTGAACTATATTATCTTTTTCCTGAATAATTTACTAACCAGTAATCCCGTTTCTAACCTCCTGTTCTGCCCGCCGCTGTTAAGGAAGGCAGCCCTCTATATCTCTAATCTCGTTATCTTTTTTCTTCGTCTCTTGTTTTGCTATTACATCTATTTTATATTTCATCATTTCTCTTACCAAGTTTTTCAGTGTTTCTACTTCGTATGTTCCTCTTACGTTCCATGTTGCAATTCTAATTGGTTTTTGTTTCTTTTTTTTTGTTTGGTAATGCTTTGTTGTACTGTCCCGCTCTCCTGACGCTGTGTCTCTCTGGCGAAATTTGATTTCTGTCTATTCTCCATTGCTTGTTCCTGGTTTTGTTCTTCTTCCTTGATTATAGCCTTTTTCATTAGTTTGTATTATACCTATTTCACAGTTTTTTTTGGTTCTGTTCTCTGCCTCTCAACTCTTGTTACTCCTTCTTCTGCTTTATTCCACTTATTTTCTTTATCGTTTATTTTGATTTTCTTATAGCCTACTTGAATTGGGTTTTCTTCATCTCTTTTTTCGTTTCGTACTAAGGAATAGGGTAGATGCATCTTGGCATGTTCGTAATAGTGATCTTCATAGGAAACTACAGCCGAAGACAGTCAAGGAAGAAATCCAAAGAATTACAATGGATCATGAGGAGAGGCTCCAAAACCACCCGAATACTGTGGTAATCCAATTGCTGAACAAGGAACAGGGGTGATTGAAATAACAAAGAACTAGGATATACCAATGCTGCGACTAGTATTATAAGTAGTATTGTAGAATTATGTTAGGAAAAAATTTTTAGTAAATCATTGAAATTAGGTGCATTGTTTCTTAAATTTTGCTTGAAAAAATATAATGCTTTGATCGACTTGGATGATATTGTGTGTTACCATCTAAATTGGTTTGAGTCAGCTTATGAGATGATTGTTCACTGACTTTCGCCAAGCTTTCAATAGTGTTGAAAGAACCATAATTGTGGAATATATAAGATTCCTTCAAATGCTAAGGAAACTAATTATGTTAACTAACACGTCCTTACGAGACATAAAAGCAGTTGTGGTAGTGCAGTAAAAGTAAACAGATTTTTTTTTGTATACATCCAGAGGTAAAGCAAGGCGGCTTGTTGAATCTATGGGCAACATATCAGGGGCTCATCGTGTAGGCCAAGGAAATCTCCCTAATACTCCCCTGTTATCTTTGCTGGATGAGGGAGCTAGTGCATTAGCTTGTTTTACAATGTATTGTTGGTTTTGAAGATATGAACGAACAAGAGTGGTCCCAGCATGGTGCTGGTGAAGATGTTAGTGTGCTATTATTCAAACTCTCCACAACCATATTACCATTACCCTTTGTGTAAGTTACATTTTGAAGTTCTCACTGGGTAGTCACTCATGTGGGCGGAATCATGGTGTAAAGAATACAAGGTGAAACGCTCCCGGGATGGGCAGTCGTTCAGAAAATAGAGGGGAGATGTCAACCAATCCCCGATGGTCCTGCTCAGGAAATCCATCACGGCCGCGATCATGGTGTAACCATGGTTGCGATCGTATATGTTGCTGGCACTGTCAGTCGATGTCAAATTCGGGGTTAGCAGGTTACATTTTGCGTCAATTTGACGCAAAACCTAACCTCGAATTTGACATCGACAGCGTCTTCAACAATACACTTCAGTACTGCCAATCGTGCCATTTGTCGGACCATGTCCTATTGGTTGAATTTGAGGTCCGCCCACATTCTGCGGAACGTTACACCTTGTATTCTTTACACCATGGGCGGAATTATTTCTTAATGCTTCATTTACTGTCAAATTTAAATTTATGATATAGACCAGGGGTGGCAAACCTTTATTCATCTACGTGCCATTTTTTCTAAAGAAATGTTTAATGAGGCCATGACGTGCCATCAAACAATCTTGACTTAGTGATTAATGGAGAAAATATAAAACTAAATACTATCAATTTAACACTTTTTATTTGCAACCAAAAATATATATTTTGTACAGCAATAGTAACGTTATGTCTATTTAAATGAAAGAAATAATTAGTGCAACTTCTGCTGTTGCAAATTAGATGCTAAATAACTGATATTAGCTTCATACCTTGTTACTTTTAGCAGAATGCAAGCTGAACTGGAGTCATCTGACAAACGGCTTCTAAGCGAGTCTTTAATGTTATTCATTTCTGAAAATAATAACTCGCAGGCATAGGTAGATGAAAATATTGTTAAGATAACAAAAGCCAGCTTCTTCAGACAGCTAAATGTGTCTGGAATTAAATTGTACGTTTTCATAATTTTGATATTGGCATTTTTACTCATATTACCTGATACAGATAGTCTTTCTATTTCATTTACTCATTTACATCAACTCTTTCCTTGTTTTGTTACATTTTTGAATCCATATTGAACTAGACTGGAAATCAATCAGCTGCATTTCAGTTTCTTCAATTTCCAACCAATCAAATTTGGCCAAGTTCAGTTTAACAAGTGAAGTCACATCAGGATACATAGTAAACTTCAGTGTTTCTGATAATTCCTTGAACTGAGAAAATCTCGATGACAATTCTTTGATTGAAGAATTAATTACCGAATTAAACTCTTCAGTGACTTTTGCTTGGTCTGGTTTTTCGTGTAAATCCAAATCTCTGGTGATTTTTTTCAAGTTTGGGAAAAACTTGCAGTTTAGCCTCGAAAGCACCAATGAGATCTATCATAACACAATAATTGTTTTATTTGCGCCTTGAAGCTTCATGTTCAACTCATTGTTAAATATCAATTGTTTCGATTAGGTACCTAAATTCTTTAATTAAAGCCGTGCCCAAATTATTTTGTAACGTGCCATCAGTGGCACGTTTGCCATTGGTTCGCCACCCCTGATATAGACTATAGGCTATTAAACTTTTTTAGTAAAATGATCTTGTCTTGAGCATATTTTATCAATGAAAGTGGAAAGACAACTACGAGGTAACAAAAAAACCACATTCAAAGTTCATAAATTCGCATATATTTTTCTCTTATTGTAAATACAAACTTTTTATAGTTTTTAAGGAAAATAACAGTATTCCTGCCTCGAAACAATTTTTCAATTGAAGCTTGTAAGACAGGCAAACATGATTTAATTTGAGTAGGAGCTCGTAGCTACCCACAAACAGAGACATTAAAATGCCGTTGATTGACAAGAATAGGCATTAAATTACTTAAACTAAAATATTAACATCTAGGTAAAGTCAACAGGACAAAGATAGTTGACATAATTAGACATGTACATTTATGCGATGAAGCAGCGTTCTTGAAATTTTGGACAAATCTTATGGTACTGTGGAACTCACAACAATGGTGACAGTGCTTGCTCCGCATTTTTGTGCGTGCATTTAATGTCCACATTAAATTCACTTGTGTGCAACACGAACCCCCCGTTCTCCTGGAATTTTTTCATACATTGGAATAAATTCAAAAAGGACTTCCTAAAACCACAGTTCATGAAACAGTACGTTATCGGATTGCAACAGCTTGACGTGTACGCCAGGAGCTGGAAAAAGCTAATGCCAGTGTAGCCGATGCTGTTGTAGACTATGGAAGGCTCAAACAGAGCTATGGTATTGATGATGTACAACGGAGTCCAGCATATGAAGAACTCGAGTACAACTGCAAACAGCATCTTGATGACACGTTTTTTGTTGATGAGGCTTTTCTCTGCGTTTGTGCGCCGCAGCCCTTTTCCTGGCTTCTTGGATGCACTAGGACTTGACAGGTCATGGTTGGAGCTGTAGCGGTATTTTCGTGCTTCTGACGGTTCCTGAATGCAGTATTCCCACTTGTTGATGCTGGAGCGGCTTCGGTTGATGTAAAGTTGCGTCACTTCTTTGGCTGAAAAAAGGTATTTACAATTAATAATGTCTCCAAATTTAAAAGAAAATCACATTTACTATTTTGTTCATACATGTTGTCTCTAAAACTTCAAAAATTATTTCATAAACGTTAAAGTTGTATAAAAACAAAAATGTCATGAATGTATATAGTTTAAAACGTTTGTGATAAAGAGCTAGTAGGAAGGTAGATTTTTATATCACCACTAGGTATTTAGATTGTATTTTAAAATACACAGTAAACTAGTGATTACGACTAACGAAATTTATAGTTTACAAAGTGCAGGAACAAATACTGCCATGTTAGTTAAAGAACACCAGAGAGATAGATATCTACAACAGTGCTATTCGAAACATTAAAAATATCTATATTTATATAACGTATAACAAGCATTAACATCTTTAATTTTATTTTACAAAAATAGGAATCCTGTCAAAAAATGACCTGTATTGTTGTTAGAACTAATGGTAGTTTATAGAAATAGTCACTAAGAGTTTATTCATTAAAGAGAATCAGTTTAATCGACGAAAATATTGAGGCGTTTGCTCACATTATAAGAACCGATTACTGTAATAAATATTCGCAATACTCCACGTATTATATTTTAAATTTGTAAAACAACCGTGATGGATTTACTTCTTGTCCACTCTGGCTTTGCATTAAGTGGGGGCTGCGCGCTTTGGGGTAAGCGACTGAAATTATTAAAGAGAAGGGTTCTAATGCTTGTAGGAAATAGAAGTACCGTTCGATCTGTTAGCGTTTTCACAAAAAGTTTAGTCAGACGTAAAGAGGATGTTATTGTAAATAGGGTGTTATCTTAAAATCGGTTTAGTGCCGGATAAGCTTTGCTTCCTCATCGTATTGCGAATAACTAGAACTCGTTTACCGCCGCTGGTGTATGTTTGATAAACTCCAGATTTTAGGCACACATTGAAACCTTTTAAAATTAGGATTTTCCGACAATAAAGCATATTATTCCCCCTTCTGCGACGCCACCAGCTATAATACGGCCAGCTTCGCCCGGCTTTCGCCATACCGTTTTAAACCAGGTACAGTTTTTAGGTCTGTCCTACATCTGGTGACTCTCCAGGTCACCATCGGAGCTGATTAATGCGCAGCGTATCCGCCGAAGCACCTGCCGAAACGAAAGCCTCTGACCAACATATGGCCAATTACTGCCATTATGAGTCCTTATCCTCATTCACTAGCCGAGCACTGGAGTACCTAAGCACCGAAGTACCGAGGCACCCCTGTACCCGAGGCTTGCTGATCTCGAGTACTATTCGTGTAAAGTTTACACAAATAGTACTGGAGATCAGCAAACCCTGTTTACAAAACGTTTGACGAGTAACTGACGCCGACGAGAGAAAACTTTCTGCCACACATTTCAGCAGTTGCAATATTTCTACCTGCCACATTCTCACCCATGACTCCAAAACCTACCTACTAAAGGCCCGCATTTGTGGGGCAGGGTAGCCAACCAGGCACTTTTGCTGGTTGAACAACCGTGCGGTCTGCTTCGAGAAGTTCGTCTTAGATACTAGTTTAGTCTAGCCTGGCCGAGACTTCAAACGACGGTCTGACACGTCTCGGATACCAAGACCAAGACTGCTCCTGGCCGAACAGATTAACCGATTGCCCGACTCGTCTCATACAGCAGTACATCAGGCTACCTGACCTACACTTCAAGCGATGGTTTTGATATCTCACGCGCCTCGGTTATAAGGCCAGGATTGCTTCTGGCCCGACCTCTCAAGCGGCGGCCCTCGTTCACACCGCCAATTCGTCTGATTCTGCTTATTAAGCCCAGATTTCGCTAAGCGGATTTTTGATTAATCTCAGCTGAATTACCGCCCCAATCTCTGTGTGTGACGTTGGTGGATATATTCTTGGGAAACTCCTCGCTCTTCTCCTTTCAACGAGTAGTCACCACCGGAGGTTTTCCCAAAGTAGTACTTCGTCACCCCACGCGCTTGGCAGTCCATAAAATAGGTCAATTTGGAAGAACTGCAAGTTGTTCAGTTCAGAAATATATTTATTTCGCATGTAGCAGAAGTGCGTAACTAGATAGTGCTTCTTCTAATTTCAAAAGACTGATTTTGTTATTGTGTTATGAACTTTTAAGTTAAACGTAAATATTTATTGTATCTGTTTTAACAATCAGAGTACAATATATATTTTTTCGACGACCACTACGAAAATTTCCAAAAATGGCATGGCTTGGTGTTACTGAAAGTGAGAAATTGCACAGGTCACCTGAAAAGGTCACGTGGAGCATGCGTGTTCCGTCTTGAAACACTAGTGCGACATGGTCTCCCGTAGCAACTAAAATGCGCGAAAGCGTCACGGCCAATTCGGCATAAAACAGCGCGTAAGTCGCGAAACAAGCCGGTTCAAAAATCTAGTAAGCTAATGTCACAGAAATAGCATGACAATTCAAGTTGATGTTGATGTTTAAACAATAATTGTTTCATTTTGCGGTTAAACGTGGTAAATTTGGTTTATATTATAAAGAATCAAATATTAATTTATTTGATTTTAGGTGGTCATCGGAAAAGTATAGTGTATAACACGTGCTGATTGGATATTTCACACTTCTGCGAATGAGCCACTTGCCTTCGGCTCGTGGCTCAACTATCGCATTCGTGTGAAATATCCAACTTTCAGCACTCGACAATATACTATTGCAGTTATATATAAAAATATATTGAATTTTGCTATTACGCATAAGTATAGTTAAATTAAGGATCCCGTTCCGAGCTGTAAATCTGTTGAATATTCGAATAATCAAAGCAGTAAACAGAGGTTTTCTATGGTGGAACCTTCTCATTATATTACCAATCATGGTGGTGACCAAAAGCTATTGATTTGTACACATCTTGCAACAATTTGTTGTACTGATGCCCCGATTTCTGATCGAATGCGGTAAAGGGTAGGGTAGTATGTAGAAACTAAGATTCTACAAGAAAATGTACAATTTGCCACTTAGCATTAAAAATTCAGTTTAAAAGCTATGACATACGCCAAGTGTCTTTACTAACAAGAAAGCCTTAAACTGAACCAAAACATTCGTGACGAAGATTTCTTCTAACATGGTCTGCGTTAAAGAACGAAGCAAATAAAAGATTAGGATTATAAACATATGGAACGTGGTTGTAGTTGCTGTACGTATTTTTCTCTTCGGTAATTACTACGTTTATTACTTCTTTCGTCTTCTTATCTTCTTCATAATATTTAGGTACTTCTTTCCTTTTTCGTAGTCATAATTAAAATAAAAAGACGCAGATCTATCTATCCGGAGCGCTATAAACTTAGTTGCATTCACCTACGCCATCTAGCGTTAAACCAGCAAACTAATTACAGTTTTCTGTAAATAATAAATTTTCACTTATAATACCATGAGTAGTCAAAGTTATGTCGACTATTTTTGCGGTGGTGTCACGAATGTCCATTGCGCTTTGGTACGATGAGGACGATGCGCTAGCACGAGTCCTAATCCCAAGCGCAATGGACATGAGTAGTAATACCACCGCAAAAATAATCTACTTAACTCTGACTAAGAATGGTATTCGAGGAACTACTTAATGAACCAAACTACTTTTTCAAATTAGTTTTCAGTAAATCTAGCAACAAACTACGCAATTTCAATAGTAACAGAACAGCCAGAGCTGGGCAAATTACTTTTAAAAAGTAATTAATTACTAATTACCATTTACCACCCAATGCAGTAATTTAATTACCGGAAATTCAATTACTCACAGGAAATAGTAATTCAATTACCAATCACTTAGTAATTGTAATTGTACAACATCAATTACTTTTTTAATTACTTTCAATAAAAATTATTGTCGTATACGTAGTTTTATCTAGTAGAACCTTCTTGCAAGTTGCAACTACCATTAGTGTTGTGTCGATTCGTAATCGTAATCTAAAAATGCTTAATTTTTATGTTTTGTTAGCTATAGTAACCTACATGCTCTTTCACTTTTGAAGGTTTTTTGATAATTAAATCTTGTAGCTACATGCACCGCTCACCAAAACCAAAAGTTTTTAGTTTGTTTTGAAGTAAGATGTAAGTAAATAAATAAATTCAAGGATAACAATTATACAGGGTGTCGCAAAAAAGATGCGACACCGATTTGGCTTAGATTCCTTAGGTTATAATAAACCGATTATACCTAATATACCTTAGTACAAAGCCCTTCAGTAAGAAGGTATAGGGACTTGAGAGTTCAAATGTATGTATTATTATGATGTGGCTATATAAAGCTATACTTTTATTAATGTGATGCCCTTTCAAATTCAATAATAATTCTTTAATAAAAATGAATCAATTTCTCTTATCTCAGGTGGTTCGCCAAATCAAGATCTCTTGAGTGTCAATATTAAAGTTAATGACGTTTACTGTCAAACTGATTTCCAAATCTCTACAAACCAGGTATCGACAATTGTGTTTTTACATTAATCCATTCATTAAATCAAATATTACCTTGTATTATTGTATTTCACTGATTGATCTATATCTATAATGTTTTAATATTAATTACTAACAAACCTTGTCACTTATTCAGCTTCACTTGCACATCTCCATACACCAGTGTCTCCTGCTTCCCAAAAGATACCAATATCGTCCTTGCCTGATACCTACAGCCTACACCTGTCAACCAATTCCAATACCTCTGCTGATGCTGGCTGCAATTCCTCTATCAAACTTCAGCTTCAACTTCAACAAACTCTGGTAAGTTTCAAGTTTCTAACTGCAACTGCGCTTATCTTGTTTCTTCTTTAGATATCCTTCAGCACTCTGCAATCTCCTCCGATGTTGTCCAACTCTGATACTACCACAAATCCCGCTCCAGCTGAATCACCTTATTTCGATGCAACCACCAATGTCAAACATGAACATGTAATTATGCGACACGCCAGTCAATAAATCCAATTCCATCCAATTTTGTTGTTCTGTAGTTCCTTTAACGTATTTTGCAGTACTTAACAATCTCTTCAACGATTGTGAGTATTTTTTTATATTAACATTTAGTCTCCATCCTTAATACCTCGTAGATTTCTTAATAACACCCCCATTTGTATATCAACTAAACAACTATACAAATTCTGCAGCAATTTCGATTTTTATTTAATAAATATCACATTTCATAATAAGTTATACATTTTTCTTTGAGTTTATTTATGTATCTACCCTTAAACAAAAACTTGTTCTTCTTGGATACTATTCTTACTGCACCCTTACATATTTTAATATCCATTATTTACAATTTAACAATTCACATTATCATTATAACACATTTGTCAATCGTTACCTTGGCTTGTATTTTCTTAAAATTTTCTGTAACTATTAAATTAACATATTCAATCAATATCAAAATATCTTCTCTCATTGTCTCAATTAAATTTATTAATAATGTTTGAAATTTAACACCCATCAATATTTAATTATATCATTTTTTCAAGCTTATTTGTTTCAAATATTTCTTTATTGAAATTAATTACACTGCCTCATGTATCATAACAGTATATATTTTTTTTATATTAGCTTCCACATAGGTTATCACTGAAGTTGAGCTTTTTATCACGATTGCGGATTTAGTTGCCGATGCCTGTAGGGCCAAAGCAAATAAACCACATGAGGGATAAAAAGGAACTTCCAGTGCCGTGGGGTACATTGTTTTTTTAAATTGCGAAATTACAACATTTTAACCAACTTTTGTAGGTTATGTTGACGTCGGTTGACGTTTACCTATCGTCCAGCCGCCTACAAAAAGTCGTAAAATAATGGATTACTTCACTTCCCATTTCTCGTATTTTATTTGAAGATTTCGACGTTCTTCACTGCCGATTTCGACGTTTTTCACTGCCGATTTAAAAAAATATTTTTGTTTTGAATATGAAGAAATGTGGAATTTCATTTTGGCTACATAATTATATTAGAAAAAATAGCACGCTGAATATGTTATAAAAGTAATTTTTCTATGTTCGTAATAAATTAGTCCACTCGTTTTGCATCGCTCGCTCGTAAATTAAACGTTGAAAAACTCTCACTGTTCTTAACTTGTAGAACAATGTACTATTAAATACGCCTAACATGAGGCTGCATGACGAAAATATGTAACTTACCTAAGTATACAGGGTGGAGCATTGGATTTTTTAATTGTTTGACAGCAAATTTCTATTTAGATTTTGTAGAAC
>CALNHX010008638.1:0-58350 GCA_940337035.1 Agriotes lineatus
GTCTAGGTGTAAGTGTAGGTGTAAGTATAGGTGTAAGTCTAGGTGTAAGTGTAGGTGTAAGTGTAGGTGTAAGTCTAGGTGTAAAGATAGGTGTAAGTATAGGTGTAAGTATAGGTGTAAGTCTAGGTGTAAGTCTAGGTGTAAGTATAGGTGTAAGTCTAGGTGTAAGTGTAGGTGTAAGTATAGGTGTAAGTCTAGGTGTAAGTCTAGGTGTAAGTATAGGTGTAAGTCTAGGTGTAAGTGTAGGTGTAAGTATAGGTGTAAATCTAGGTGTAAGTGTAGGTGAAAGTATAGGTGTAAGTCTAGGTGTAAGTGTAGGTGTAAGTCTAGGTGTAAGGGTAGGTGTATGTCTAGGTGTAAGTCTAGGTGTAAGTGTAGGTGTAAGTATAGGTGTAAGTCTAGGTGTAAGTCTAGGTGTAAGTATAGGTGTAAGTCTAAGTGTAAGTGTAGGTGTAAGTATAGGTGTAAGTCTAGGTGTAAGTGTAGGTGTAAGTCTAGGTGTAAGTGTAGGTGTAAGTCTAGGTGTAAGGATAGGTGTAAGTATAAGTGTAAGTCTAGGTGTATGTATAGGTGTAAGTCTAGGTGTAAATGTAGGTGTAAGTATAGGTGTAAGTCTAGGTGTAAGTCTAGGTGTAGGTGTAGTTGTAAGTGTAGGTGTAAGTCTAGGTGTAAGTCTAGGTGTAAGTCTAGGTGTAAGTGTAGGTGTAAGTATAGGTGTAAATTTAGGTGTAAGTATAAGTGCAAGTCTAGGTGTACGTGTAGGTGTAAGTATAGGTGTAAGTCTAGGTGTAAGTATAGGTGTAAGTTTAGGTGCAAGTGTATTTGTAAATATAGGTGTAAGTCTAGGTGTAAGTCTAGGTGTAAGTATAGGTGTAAGTCCAGGTGTAAGTCTAGGTGTAAGTGTAGGTGTAAGTATAGGTGTAAGTCTAGGTGTAAGTGTAGGTGTAGGTCTAGGTGTAAGTGTAGGTGTAAGTCTAGGTGTAAGGATAGGTGTAAGTATAGGTGTAGGTATAGGTGTAAGTATAGGTGTAAGTCTAGGTGTAAGTATAGGTGCAAGTCTAGGTGTAAGTGTAGGTGTAAGTATAGGTTTAAGTCTAGGTGTAAGTCTAGGTGTAAGTATAGGTGTAAGCCTAGGTGTAAGTGTAGGTGTAAGTATAGGTGTAAGTCTAGGTGTAAGTGTAGGTGTAAGTCTAGGTGTAAGTGAAGGTGTAAGTATAGGTGTAAGTCTAGGTGTAAGTGTAGGTGTAAGTCTAGGTGTAAAGGTAGGTGTATGTCTAGGTGTAAGTCTAGGTGTAAGTGTAGTTGTAAGTATAGGTGTAAGTCTAGGTGTAAGTCTAGGTGTAAGTATAGGTGTAAGTCTAGGTGTAAGTGTAGGTGTAAGTATAGGTGTAAGTCTAGGTGTAAGTGTAGGTGTAAATCTAGGTGTAAGTGTAGGTGTAAGTCTAGGTGTAAGGATAGGTGTAAGTATAGGTGTAAGTCTATGTGTAAGTATAGGTGTAAGTCTAGGTGTAAGTGTAGGTGTAGGTATAGGTGTAAGTCTAGGTGTAAGTCTAGGTGTAAGTGTAGGTGTAAGTGTAGGTGTAAGTCTAGGTGTACGTCTAGGTGTAAGTCTTGGTGTAAGTGTAGGTGTAAGTATAGGTGTAAATCTAGGTGTAAGTATAAGTGCAAGTCTAGGTGTAAGTGTAGGTGTAAGTATAGGTGTAAGTCTAGGTGTAAGTATAGGTGTAAGTTTAGGTGTAAGTGTAGTTGTAAGTATAGGTGTAAGTCTACGTGTAAGTCTAGGTGTAAGTATCGGTGTAAGTCCAGGTGTAAGTCTAGGTGTAAGTGTAGGTGTAAGTATAGGTGTAAGTCTAGGTGTAAGTATAGGTGTAAGTTTAGGTGTAAGTGTATTTGTAAGTATAGGTGTAAGTCTAGGTGTAAGTCTAGGTGTAAGTATAGGTGTAAATCTAGGTGTAAGTCTAGTTGTAAGTTTAGGTGTAAGTATAGGTGTAAGTCTAGGTGTAAGTGTAGGTGTAAGTATAGGTGTAAATCTAGGTGTAAGTGTAGGTGTAAGTATAGGTGTAAGTCTAGGTGTAAGTGTAGGTGTAAGTATAAGTGTAAGTCTAGGTGTAAGTGTAGGTGTAAGTATAGGTGTAAGTCTAGGTGTAAGTCTAGGTATAAGTGTAGGTGTAAGTATAAGTGTAAGTCTAGGTGTAAGTGTAGGTGTAAGTATAGGTGTAAGTCTAGGTGTAAGTATAGGTGTAAGTTTAGGTGTAAGTGTATTTGTAAGTATAGGTGTAAGTCTAGGTGTAAGTCTAGGTGTAAGTATAGGTGTAAGTCTAGGTGTAAGTCTAGGTGTAAGTGTAGGTGTAAGTATAGATGTAAGTCTAGGTGTAAGTATAGGTGTAAGTCTAGGTGTAAGTCTAGGTGTAAGTCTAGGTTTAAGTGTAGGTGTAAGTATAGGTGTAAGTCTAGGTGTAAGTGTAGGTGTAAGGATAGGTGTAAGTCTAGGTGTAATTGTAGGTGTAAGTATAGGTGTAAGTCTAGGTGTAAGTCTAGGTGTAAGTGTAGGTGTAAGTATAGATGTAAGTCTAGGTGTAAGTCTAGGTGTAAGTCTAGGTGTAAGTGTAGGTGTCAGTATAGGTGTAAGTCTAGGTGTAAGTGTAGGTGTAAGTATAGGTGTAAGTCTAGGTGTAAGTCTAGGTGTAAGTCTAGGTGTAAGTGTAGGTGTAAATATAGGTGTAAGTCTAGTAGTAAGTGTAGGTGTAAGTATAGGTGTAACTCTAGGTGTAAGTATAGGTGTAAGTCTAGGTGTAAGTCTAGGTGTAAGTATAGGTGTAAGTCTATTTGTAAGTCTAGGTGTAAGTGTAGGTGTAAGTATAGGTGTAGGTCTAGGTGTAAGTATAGGTGTAAGTCTAGGTGTAAGTCTAGGTGTAAGTGTAGGTGTAACTATAGGTGTAAGTCTAGTAGTAAGTGTAGGTGTAAGTATAGGTGTAACTCTAGGTGTAAGTATAGGTGTAAGTCTAGGTGTAAGTCTAGGTGTAAGTCTAGGTTTAAGTGTAGGTGTAAGTATAGGTGTAAGTCTAGGTGTAAGTGTAGGTGTAAGGATAGGTGTAAGTCTAGGTGTAATTGTAGGTGTAAGTATAGGTGTAAGTCTAGGTGTAAGTCTAGGTGTAAGTGTAGGTGTAAGTATAGATGTAAGTCTAGGTGTAAGTCTAGGTGTAAGTCTAGGTGTATGTGTAGGTGTCAGTATAGGTGTAAGTCTAGGTGTAAGTGTAGGTGTAAGTATAGGTGTAAGTCTAGGTGTAAGTCTAGGTGTAAGTCTAGGTGTAAGTGTAGGTGTAAATATAGGTGTAAGTCTAGTAGTAAGTTTAGGTGTAAGTATAGGTGTAATTCTAGGTGTAAGTATAGGTGTAAGTCTAGGTGTAAGTCTAGGTGTAAGTATAGGTGTAAGTCTATTTGTAAGTCTAGGTGTAAGTGTAGGTGTAAGTATAGGTGTAGGTCTAGGTGTAAGTATAGGTGTAAGTCTAGGTGTAAGTCTAGGTGTAAGTCTAGGTGTAAGTGTAGGTGTAAGTATAGGTGTAAGTCTAGGTGTAAGTGTAGGTGCAAGTATAGGTGTAAGTCTAGGTGTAAGTGTAGGTGTAAGTATAGGTGTAAGTCTAGGTGTAAGTATAGGTGTAAGTTTAGGTGTAAGTGTATTTGTGGGTATAGGTGTAAGTCTAGGTGTTAGTCTAGGTGTAAGTATAGGTGTAAGTCTAGGTGTAAGTCTAGGTTTAAGTGTAGGTGTAAGTATAGGTGTAAGTCTAGGTGTAAGTATAGGTGTAAGTCTAGGTGTAAGTCTAGGTGTAAGTGTAGGTGTAAGTAGAGGTGTAAGTGTAGGTGTAAGTCTAGGTGTAAGTATAGGTGTAAGTCTAGGTGTAAGTGTAGGGTTAAGTATAGGTGTAAGTCTAGGTGTAAGTGTAGGTGTAAGTCTAGGTGTAAGTGTAGGTGTAAGTCTAGGTGTAAGTGTATTTGTAAGTATAGGTGTAAGTCTAGGTGTAAGTCTAGGTGTAAGTGCAGGTGTAAGTATAAGTGTAAGTCAAGGTGTAAGTATAGGTGTAAGTCTAGGTGTAAGTGTAGGTGTATGTCTAGGTGTAAGTCTAGGTGTAAGTGTAGGTGTAAGTATAGGTGTAAGTGTAGGTGTAAGTTTAGGTGTAAGTATAGGTGTAAGTCTAGGTGTAAGTGTAGGTGTAAGTATAGGTGTAAGTCTAGGTGTAAGTGTAGGTGTAAGTGTAGGTGTAAGTCTAGGTGTAAAGATAGGTGTAAGTATAGGTGTAAGTATAGGTGTAAGTCTAGGTGTAAGTCTAGGTGTAAGTATAGGTGTAAGTCTAGGTGTAAGTGTAGGTGTAAGTATAGGTGTAAGTCTAGGTGTAAGTCTAGGTGTAAGTATAGGTGTAAGTCTAGGTGTAAATGTAGGTGTAAGTATAGGTGTAAATCTAGGTGTAAGTGTAGGTGAAAGTATAGGTGTAAGTCTAGGTGTAAGTGTAGGTGTAAGTCTAGGTGTAAGGGTAGGTGTATGTCTAGGTGTAAGTCTAGGTGTAAGTATAGGTGTAAGTCTAGGTGTAAGTCTAGGTGTAAATGTAGGTGTAAGTATAGGTGTAAGTCTAAGTGTAAGTGTAGGTGTAAGTATAGGTGTAAGTCTAGGTGTAAGTGTAGGTGTAAGTCTAGGTGTAAGTGTAGGTGTAAGTCTAGGTGTAAGGATAGGTGTAAGTATAAGTGTAAGTCTAGGTGTATGTATAGGTGTAAGTCTAGGTGTAAATGTAGGTGTAAGTATAGGTGTAAGTCTAGGTGTAAGTCTAGGTGTAGGTGTAGTTGTAAGTGTAGGTGTAAGTCTAGGTGTAAGTCTAGGTGTAAGTCTAGGTGTAAGTGTAGGTGTAAGTATAGGTGTAAATTTAGGTGTAAGTATAAGTGCAAGTCTAGGTGTACGTGTAGGTGTAAGTATAGGTGTAAGTCTAGGTGTAAGTATAGGTGTAAGTTTAGGTGTAAGTGTATTTGTAAATATAGGTGTAAGTCTAGGTGTAAGTCTAGGTGTAAGTATAGGTGTAAGTCCAGGTGTAAGTCTAGGTGTAAGTGTAGGTGTAAGTATAGGTGTAAGTCTAGGTGTAAGTGTAGGTGTAGGTCTAGGTGTAAGTGTAGGTGTAAGTCTAGGTGTAAGGATAGGTGTAAGTATAGGTGTAGGTATAGGTGTAAGTATAGGTGTAAGTCTAGGTGTAAGTATAGGTGCAAGTCTAGGTGTAAGTGTAGGTGTAAGTATAGGTTTAAGTCTAGGTGTAAGTCTAGGTGTAAGTATAGGTGTAAGCCTAGGTGTAAGTGTAGGTGTAAGTATAGGTGTAAGTCTAGGTGTAAGTGTAGGTGTAAGTCTAGGTGTAAGTGAAGGTGTAAGTATAGGTGTAAGTCTAGGTGTAAGTGTAGGTGTAAGTCTAGGTGTAAAGGTAGGTGTATGTCTAGGTGTAAGTCTAGGTGTAAGTGTAGTTGTAAGTATAGGTGTAAGTCTAGGTGTAAGTCTAGGTGTAAGTATAGGTGTAAGTCTAGGTGTAAGTGTAGGTGTAAGTATAGGTGTAAGTCTAGGTGTAAGTGTAGGTGTAAATCTAGGTGTAAGTGTAGGTGTAAGTCTAGGTGTAAGGATAGGTGTAAGTATAGGTGTAAGTCTATGTGTAAGTATAGGTGTAAGTCTAGGTGTAAGTGTAGGTGTAGGTATAGGTGTAAGTCTAGGTGTAAGTCTAGGTGTAAGTGTAGGTGTAAGTGTAGGTGTAAGTCTAGGTGTACGTCTAGGTGTAAGTCTTGGTGTAAGTGTAGGTGTAAGTATAGGTGTAAATCTAGGTGTAAGTATAAGTGCAAGTCTAGGTGTAAGTGTAGGTGTAAGTATAGGTGTAAGTCTAGGTGTAAGTATAGGTGTAAGTTTAGGTGTAAGTGTAGTTGTAAGTATAGGTGTAAGTCTACGTGTAAGTCTAGGTGTAAGTATCGGTGTAAGTCCAGGTGTAAGTCTAGGTGTAAGTGTAGGTGTAAGTATAGGTGTAAGTCTAGGTGTAAGTATAGGTGTAAGTTTAGGTGTAAGTGTATTTGTAAGTATAGGTGTAAGTCTAGGTGTAAGTCTAGGTGTAAGTATAGGTGTAAATCTAGGTGTAAGTCTAGTTGTAAGTTTAGGTGTAAGTATAGGTGTAAGTCTAGGTGTAAGTGTAGGTGTAAGTATAGGTGTAAATCTAGGTGTAAGTGTAGGTGTAAGTATAGGTGTAAGTCTAGGTGTAAGTGTAGGTGTAAGTATAAGTGTAAGTCTAGGTGTAAGTGTAGGTGTAAGTATAGGTGTAAGTCTAGGTGTAAGTCTAGGTATAAGTGTAGGTGTAAGTATAAGTGTAAGTCTAGGTGTAAGTGTAGGTGTAAGAATAGGTGTAAGTCTAGGTGTAAGTATAGGTGTAAGTTTAGGTGTAAGTGTATTTGTAAGTATAGGTGTAAGTCTAGGTGTAAGTCTAGGTGTAAGTATAGGTGTAAGTCTAGGTGTAAGTCTAGGTGTAAGTGTAGGTGTAAGTATAGATGTAAGTCTAGGTGTAAGTATAGGTGTAAGTCTAGGTGTAAGTCTAGGTGTAAGTCTAGGTTTAAGTGTAGGTGTAAGTATAGGTGTAAGTCTAGGTGTAAGTGTAGGTGTAAGGATAGGTGTAAGTCTAGGTGTAATTGTAGGTGTAAGTATAGGTGTAAGTCTAGGTGTAAGTCTAGGTGTAAGTGTAGGTGTAAGTATTGATGTAAGTCTAGGTGTAAGTCTAGGTGTAAGTCTAGGTGTAAGTGTAGGTGTCAGTATAGGTGTAAGTCTAGGTGTAAGTGTAGGTGTAAGTATAGGTGTAAGTCTAGGTGTAAGTCTAGGTGTAAGTCTAGGTGTAAGTGTAGGTGTAAATATAGGTGTAAGTCTAGTAGTAAGTGTAGGTGTAAGTATAGGTGTAACTCTAGGTGTAAGTATAGGTGTAAGTCTAGGTGTAAGTCTAGGTGTAAGTATAGGTGTAAGTCTATTTGTAAGTCTAGGTGTAAGTGTAGGTGTAAGTATAGGTGTAGGTCTAGGTGTAAGTATAGGTGTAAGTCTAGGTGTAAGTCTAGGTGTAAGTCTAGGTGTAAGTGTAGGTGTAAGTATAGGTGTAAGTCTAGGTGTAAGTGTAGGTGCAAGTATAGGTGTAAGTCTAGGTGTAAGTGTAGGTGTAAGTATAGGTGTAAGTCTAGGTGTAAGTATAGGTGTAAGTTTAGGTGTAAGTGTATTTGTGGGTATAGGTGTAAGTCTAGGTGTAAGTATAGGTGTAAGTCTAGGTGTAAGTCTAGGTTTAAGTGTAGGTGTAAGTATAGGTGTAAGTCTAGGTGTAAGTATAGGTGTAAGTCTAGGTGTAAGTCTAGGTGTAAGTGTAGGTGTAAGTATAGGTGTAAGTGTAGGTGTAAGTCTAAGTGTAAGTATAGGTGTAAGTCTAGGTGTAAGTGTAGGTGTAAGTCTAGGTGTAAGTGTAGGTCTAAGTCTAGGTGTAAGTGTATTTGTAAGTATAGGTGTAAGTCTAGGTGTAAGTCTAGGTGTAAGTGCAGGTGTAAGTATAAGTGTAAGTCAAGGTGTAAGTATAGGTGTAAGTCTAGGTGTAAGTGTAGGTGTATGTCTAGGTGTAAGTCTAGATGTAAGTGTAGGTGTAAGTATAGGTGTAAGTGTAGGTGTAAGTTTAGGTGTAAGTATAGGTGTAAGTCTAGGTGTAAGTGTAGGTGTAAGTATAGGTGTAAGTCTAGGTGTAAGTGTAGGTGTAAGTGTAGGTGTAAGTCTAGGTGTAAAGATAGGTGTAAGTATAGGTGTAAGTATAGGTGTAAGTCTAGGTGTAAGTCTAGGTGTAAGTATAGGTGTAAGTCTAGGTGTAAGTGTAGGTGTAAGTATAGGTGTAAGTCTAGGTGTAAGTCTAGGTGTAAGTATAGGTGTAAGTCTAGGTGTAAGTGTAGGTGTAAGTATAGGTGTAAATCTAGGTGTAAGTGTAGGTGAAAGTATAGGTGTAAGTCTAGGTGTAAGTGTAGGTGTAAGTCTAGGTGTAAGGGTAGGTGTATGTCTAGGTGTAAGTCTAGGTGTAAGTGTAGGTGTAAGTATAGGTGTAAGTCTAGGTGTAAGTCTAGGTGTAAGTATAGGTGTAAGTCTAAGTGTAAGTGTAGGTGTAAGTATAGGTGTAAGTCTAGGTGTAAGTGTAGGTGTAAGTCTAGGTGTAAGTGTAGGTGTAAGTCTAGGTGTAAGGATAGGTGTAAGTATAAGTGTAAGTCTAGGTGTATGTATAGGTGTAAGTCTAGGTGTAAATGTAGGTGTAAGTATAGGTGTAAGTCTAGGTGTAAGTCTAGGTGTAAGTGTAGTTGTAAGTGTAGGTAGGGTAAGTCTAGGTGTAAGTCTAGGTGTAAGTCTAGGTGTAAGTGTAGGTGTAAGTATAGGTGTAAATTTAGGTGTAAGTATAAGTGCAAGTCTAGGTGTACGTGTAGGTGTAAGTATAGGTGTAAGTCTAGGTGTAAGTATAGGTGTAAGTTTAGGTGTAAGTGTATTTGTAAATATAGGTGTAAGTCTAGGTGTAAGTCTAGGTGTAAGTATAGGTGTAAGTCCAGGTGTAAGTCTAGGTGTAAGTGTAGGTGTAAGTATAGGTGTAAGTCTAGGTGTAAGTGTAGGCGTAAATATAGGTGTAAATCTAGGTGTAAGTATAGGTGTAAGTCTAGGTGCATGTCTAGGTGTAAGTGTAGGTGTAAGTATAAGTGTAAGTCTAGGTGTAAGTCTAGGTGTAAGTGTAGGTGTAAGTATAGGTGTAAGTCTAGGTGTAAGTGTAGGCGTAAATATAGGTGTAAATCTAGGTGTAAGTATAGGTGTAAGTCTAGGTGCAAGTCTAGGTGTACGTGTAGGTGTAAATCTAGGTGTAAGTATAGGTGTAAGTCTAGGTGCAAGTCTAGGTGTACGTGTAGGTGTAAATCTAGGTGTAAGTATAGGTGTAAGTCTAGGTGCATGTCTAGGTGTAAGTGTAGGTGTAAGTATAAGTGTAAGTCTAGGTGTAAGTCTAGGTGTAAGTATAGGTGTAAGTCCAGGTGTAAGTCTAGGTGTAAGTGTAGGTGTAAGTATAGGTGTAAGTCTAGGTGTAAGTGTAGGCGTAAATATAGGTGTAAATCTAGGTGTAAGTATAGGTGTAAGTCTAGGTGCATGTCTAGGTGTAAGTGTAGGTGTAAGTATAAGTGTAAGTCTAGGTGTAAGTCTAGGTGTAAGTGTAGGTGTAAGTATAAGTGTAAGTCTAGGTGTAGGTGTAGGTGTAAGTATAGGTGTAAGTCTAGGTGTAAGTATAGGTGTAAGTTTAGGTGTAAGTTTACTTGTAAGTATAGGTGTAAGTCTAGGTGTAAGTATAGGTGTAAGTCTAGGTGTAAGTCTAGGTGTAAGTGTAGGTGTAAGTATAGGTGTAAGTCTAGGTGTAAGTGTAGGTGTAAGTATAGGTGTAAGTCTAGGTGTAAGTGTAGGCGTAAATATAGGTGTAAATCTAGGTGTAAGTATAGGTGTAAGTCTAGGTGCATGTCTAGGTGTAAGTGTAGGTGTAAGTATAAGTGTAAGTCTAGGTGTAAGTCTAGGTGTAAGTGTAGGTGTAAGTATAGGTGTAAGTCTAGGTGTAAGTGTAGGCGTAAATATAGGTGTAAATCTAGGTGTAAGTATAGGTGTAAGTCTAGGTGCAAGTCTAGGTGTACGTGTAGGTGTAAATCTAGGTGTAAGTATAGGTGTAAGTCTAGGTGCAAGTCTAGGTGTACGTGTAGGTGTAAATCTAGGTGTAAGTATAGGTGTAAGTCTAGGTGCATGTCTAGGTGTAAGTGTAGGTGTAAGTATAAGTGTAAGTCTAGGTGTAAGTCTAGGTGTAAGTATAGGTGTAAGTCCAGGTGTAAGTCTAGGTGTAAGTGTAGGTGTAAGTATAGGTGTAAGTCTAGGTGTAAGTGTAGGCGTAAATATAGGTGTAAATCTAGGTGTAAGTATAGGTGTAAGTCTAGGTGCATGTCTAGGTGTAAGTGTAGGTGTAAGTATAAGTGTAAGTCTAGGTGTAAGTCTAGGTGTAAGTGTAGGTGTAAGTATAAGTGTAAGTCTAGGTGTAGGTGTAGGTGTAAGTATAGGTGTAAGTCTAGGTGTAAGTATAGGTGTAAGTTTAGGTGTAAGTTTACTTGTAAGTATAGGTGTAAGTCTAGGTGTAAGTCTAGGTGTAAGTATAGGTGTAAGTCTAGGTGTAAGTCTAGGTGTAAGTGTAGGTGTAAGTATAGGTGTAAGTCTAGGTGTAAGTGTAGGTGTAAGTATAGGTGTAAGTCTAGGTGTAAGTATAGATGTAAGTCTAGGTGTAAGTGTAGGTGTAAGTATAGGTGTAACTCTAGGTATAAGTATAGGTGTAAGTCTGTAGGTGTAGCATTTGGAACTTGTCTTTCAATTGGAGTTGGTTCTGGATTGCAAAGTTTATTTATAGTGAAGTTGGGACTGCCAGATTCCACCCAAGTGTATACTTTTTTTACTGGTACAATTCTCTGTCTTTTCCTTTGCTGGTAGGGACCGGCGTCATTTATTGGCTTCACGAAACTAATCAAAGGCAATTCATCCTCCGAACTAAAATCTTTACTAAGATCTGCAGTTGCAATTGGAAGGAGTTGTTCAAACACGCACTGAGTACGTAGAGTTGCAGGTCCTAAATGGTTGGCATTGCCCTCGTGATCGTCATCAGATAAATCACTGTCTTGATCAGTCTCTTCGCCATCAATAGGAGGTGTCATAAAAATATCGCCTTGGTGTACGTCATTTTCTTCTATAATTTCCAAAAGTTCATGTAAGGATAACCTGAAATTATTATACTCGCTGAGTATGACGTCCGTTTAAACGGACACACTGCTTTAGGCAGAATTTTCAAATAGTAATGTAATTGTAAATTGAATAATTTTGTAAATCATCATGCCTTGGCACTTATTCAGTTGTAATTTTTGATATTTGTGCTAAAAATGATTAAATATGACACTATAAAAATAAAAACACTTACCCGCCACGTGACGTGTTGTATAGACTAGCATCCATCGCAAACTAAAAATGATCTTTTCGCGAATTTGGTAGAAATCAATCACATTAACTGTTAACATTTGATCAACACAACATTACACATAACCTCAAAACCATTCATTTTGGTCGATAAGACAGAATACCTTTTTACCTGGCTAAAAACACGCGTCCGTTTAAACGGACGCTATACACTAATGGGTTAAACATTTATTAACTCAAAGATATGATCTCACTCGCACTACGTGCTCGTGAGCTCAACATTTTTTCGTGAATAAACATGTTTAATTCACTTAGTGTATAATATTTATAATTTTGTTTTGTAATTGGGAACTATGCGACTATGCCTGTTAAGAAAATAAATATATATTATTATTATTATATTATAAATATGCGGTGATTATTAACCACATATAGTTACTAATTAATTTTTCACTTGTTACCGATGATTAGTCAAGTAATAATGGTGTTTTCCTTTGCCAAAAACCAGTAAACAGGTTGAAATAATCTTTTCAAACGTAACTTAAGTTTAATAAATTATTAAATTATTTTTTTCCAGCAACCTTATTAAAAAATTTGCCTTACTATGTTGACATCTTTAGGTTATGGCTCCCATCTTCAATTTGGGCTACAATTAAATGTCAAAATATCTTTGAACATAACACTCAGAAGTATTTACAATGCTTCTTTCTCTCTAGATGAATTTCCACAACATATGTCAAAAAGCCATGGCGTTGTGAAGAAGAATAGCTTGTCTTGAAGTGCGTTGGATCTCTAATTAAACACTATTCACTACCTGGAAACTGGAAAGACGGTTTGAGAAGACTGTATCAGCAAAAATCCCATTTTGGAATTAATACAATTGACTGATATAAAGTTTTGCATTAAAGATAATTTACATAAAATAAAAGGAAAGTAGTTTTAAAATGCTCTTTGTACTTTGCAAAAAGTATGAGGATTTATAAAGTGTGATTTTAAAGAAGGATCGACCACCGCTACGCCTGTTTAATTAAAGTATGGGTAAAATCCAAAAGTGTTATTTTAAAATTTGCTTTTAGTCGATTATTTCATGAATTTTGTGTTCTTTTTAGGACCCACCGTATACTATTTTCTAATATTTGTGAAGTATGATCTAAAACTTCTATCCTCTATGTGGAACTTTTAAGATTTATTTTATGTTGGCAGTAACGAGTGAAGGTACTTAATAATATATCCTAGACAATTTTGTCAGAATCACTTAACTTTTACAGAATATTTAATATTGAACACAAAGTGGACCTGCGTATGGAAAATGGAGGAAATCACTTTTAACATCTGTATTTATTTTTGTTTATGTATTCAATAAAAATTTTTGAATTTGTTAAAATAGCATTATTCATATAACCTTAAATTGTCAGATGTAAAATTTCAATGTCAGTTTTACTGCCAAGGGCTGCCAACATAAGAATAAGAAATACCTTTACATCCCTCTACGGTATTTATTTTGAGTTTAAATGTTTTTTTTTCTAAATGTTTTTAAATTATCTTTATATATTTTGAAAAAGAGAATGGTGTCAGAGGGAACATAAAACATGAAGATGTATAATGTGTGATTTTATATAAGGGTCGACTACCGCTACGCCTGTTTAATTAAAATATGAGTAAAGTCCAGATGTACCGAATTCTTTTTTAAAATTTGCTTTTAATCAATTAATTAATATCTATTATAAAATCACCCATACTTTGTGTTGCTTAGGACCCACTGTATACTACTTTCTAATATGTATGAGATACCTATTTTTATATGTAGTGTCGTTATTTTGTACTACAGAAATGTATGGTTTATTTGTTTAAATATAGGTATTTTTTTTCTACTTTCTAATAAAACCACATAAGAATATAAATTTCATTTTATTTGCTAACTGATAGGCAGAAATTAATTGGTACAATTCATTGCTCTCCAGCAAAATTAAAACATCAAAAATTTTTTAGCCAAACCTTTATATTTGTAAAATTTATATCTGCAGAAGTTTTATTCAGAGTTTCTATAACAAAGTTGCAAGCTTCAGGTAGCACTCTTCTTTGAGCAAAAAATATGATAAAAATGTCATCATTTACCCTGTATCTGCTGGGTCTCATTTTTTTCAAGGGCAAAGCCTGAGCTATGTGCAAATTACTTTTATCTATTTCTGAGTTAAATCAAATAAACCAAATTTTATTTGGTTAAGGTGTTCACCCTAGATATGTTGGGTTGAAAATTTGCCCTTTTTCGGCAAGGGTAAAAACCTGAGCGATGTAAAAATATTACTTTCGTTTAAGTAGTGGTTCTTGATGTTACAGCAAAAATAGACAGAATTTAATTTTTGTAAGTGCTCACCTAGTATACATTTTGTTTTTGAAGTATACGGGCAACAGACAGGCAGGCCGACAGACGGAATTGAGAAAACCTGTTTTTCGTCATCTAGAGGCCCTGAAACGTAAAGATTTGGAAAAATATCAAAGGGTGATTTTTTTGCGATTACAATAGCTACTCCTTTGCCTCTTAGAGGAGGAAAGTAAAAACTAAAAAAAAATTCTATAACTGTTCGATTTGGTTATGGGGGTTTAAATAATATTCGTACTACTGAAAAGTTAATCTGGTCTCGAATATTCGAGAATTCAATTAATCTCGCTCTTCTCGAATATTCGAGATCGATAGATGCCAATCTCGATCTCGAATTTCGAAACGAGATCGAAAATTATCTCGTCTCGGTGGCACTACCACTAACAGGCCGATTCTATGACATTTTTATATTGGTTTTAAAAATATGATTGAAAATCTATCGAGATCGACAATTTGGTTAATCTCGTCTTGAATATTCGAGAATTTGATTAATCTCGTCTCGAAAATTCAGAGATCGGGAAATTTATGTCTCGATCTTGAATATCGAGAGAAGATGAGACGAGATCGAGAATTTTCTAGTCTCGGAGACATCATAAATGCATAGTAGTTGCATAGTAGTTACCTCGTTCTTGAAGTGACATATTGTTGAAAAAACGAAAAAAAATTTATGGTGACAAACAATCTACCGAGTGTTTCACTTAAGGTGCGAACATAGGATACTAGCATAGGAAATCGTATACCGGTTCACGGTTATGCATATTTCTGGTCACCATTTTTATGGAAAAAAATGGTAGTGGTACTAAATTAAAGAGAATAATTTTCCGCGTCGTTTAGTATTCAAAATTTATTGGATAATGTAAATTGTGCATAAAAGTGTTAATTTTAAAATTTAGATATTCCCAAATATTCATTAGAATACTCAACATTATTATTCATAGTAATTAGTTAAATACGCGAATTAATAACTAACAGAAAATAATTTTATTTTGGCAGAAACAAATATCATCATTGCTGGTCTGTTTTTTTGTGTGAATAAAATGCAAAATATTTATTACAGTTTTTAAGCTGTTTCTATCTTAAAGAAGCAACAAATTCAAGTCAAGTGGTATCAAATTAAACTCATTTTTTTCTTTCGATCGATACCGCTATCAATCCTATCAATTCAAGCGGCAATCAGGAATCTGCATAATATGTACGATTTAACATGCTTTCCCCTATGTTCACTTTTAAAAATTCAATTTTTGTATAAGGTCTCAAACATACGTAATTTATTTTAACGAGGGCATTTAAAATAATTATATATAATGTCCCTAACGTCTTAGACGTCATAGATGTCCCATATGTCCCATACGTCCCAGACGTCCCAGATGTCTCATATGTCCCATATGTCCTTAACGTCCCAGACGTCCTAGATGACCAATATGTCCCTAACGTCCCAGACGTCCCAGACGTCCTAGATGTCCTACATGTCCCTAACGTCCCAGACGTCCTAGGTGTCCCATATGTCCCTAACGTCCCAGACGTCTTAGATGTCCCATATGTCCCTAACGTCCCAGACGTCCCAGACGTCCTAGATGTCCCATATGCCCTAACGGTCCAGACGTTCTAGATGTCCCATATGTCCTTAACTTCCCAGACGTCCCAGATGTCCCATATGTTCCTAACGTTCCAGACGTCTTAGATGTCCCATATGTCCCTAACGTCCCAGACGTTCTAGATGTCCCATATGTCCTTAACTTATCAGATGCCCCAGTCGTCCCAGATTTCCCGTCCTAAATGTCCCAGCCGTTCCAGTTTTCCCAAACATCCCATACGTCCCAGATCTCCCACGTTTTCTATCCCAAACGCACCAGACGTCCCAGACGTCCCAGACGGCTCCGACGTCCCATACGTCCTAGATGTCCCAAATGTCCCAGAAGTCCCAGACGCCCCAGTCGTCCCAGATTTTCCGTCCTAAACGTTCCAGACGTCCCAGTTGTCCCAAACATCCCATACGTCTCAGATGTCCCACGT
This sequence comes from Agriotes lineatus, assembly GCA_940337035.1. Lineage (NCBI taxonomy): Eukaryota > Metazoa > Arthropoda > Insecta > Coleoptera > Elateridae > Agriotes > Agriotes lineatus. Next base: position 15,417 of record CALNHX010008638.1, read on the forward strand.
TTTCCATCCCAAACGCAACAGACGTCCCAGACGTCCCAGACGGCTCCGACGTCCCATACGTTCCAGTTGTCCCAAACATCCCAAACGTCCCATACGTCCCAGATGTCCCATATGTCCCTAACGTCCCAGACGTCCCAGACGTCATAGATACCCCATATGTCCCATATGCCCCTAACGTCCCAGACGTCCTAGATGTCCTTGATGTCCCTAACGTCCCAGACGTCCTAGATGTCTCATATGTTTTTAACGTCCCAGACGTCCTAGAAGTTCCATATGTCCCTAACGTCCCAGACGTCCTAGATGTCCCATATGTCCCAGACATCCTAGACGTCCTATATGTCCCATATGTCCTAGACGTCACGGACGTCCTATATGTCCCATATGTTTCTAACGTCCCAGACCTCCTAGATGTCCCATATGTCCCTAACGTCCCAGACGTCCCAAACGTCCTAGTTGTCCCATATGTCCTTAACGTATCAGACGTCCTAGATGTCCCATATGTCACTAACGTCCCAGACGTCCCAGACGCCCTTGATGTCTCTTACGTCCCAGATGTCCTATATGTCTTTAACGTCCCAGACGTCCTAGAAGTCCCATATGTCCCTAACGTCCCAGGCGTTCTAGATGTCCCATATGTCCCTAACGTCCTAGAGGTCCTAAATGCCCCATATGTCCTTAACGTCCCAGACGTTCCAGTTGTGCCATATGTCCCATATGTCCCTAACGTCCCAGACGTCCTAGAAGTCCCATATGTCTTAAACGTCCCAAACGTCCTAGAAGTTCCATATGTCACTAACGTCCCAGACGTCCTAGATGTCCCATATGTCCCTAACGTCCCATATGTCCCAGACGTCACAGACGTCCTATATGTCCCATATGTCCCTAACGTCTCTGACGTCCTAGATGTCCCATATTTCCCTAACGTATCAGGCGTCCTAGATGTCCCATATGTCCCTAACGTCCCATACGTCTCAGGCGTCCTTGATGTCCCTTACGTCTCAGACGTCCTAGATGTCCTATATGTCTTTAACGTCCCAGACGTACTAGAAGTCCCATATGTCCCTAACGTCCCAAACGTCCTACATGTCCCATATGTCCCTAACGTCCGAGACGTCCCAGATGTCCCATATGTCCTTAACGTCCCAGACGTTCCAGTTGTGCCATATGTCCCATATGTCCCTAACGTCCCAGACGTCCTAGATGTCCCATATGTCCTTAACGTCCCAGACGTTCCAGTTGTGCCATATGTCCCATATGTCCCTAACGTCCCAGACGTAATAGATGTTCCATATGTCCCTAACGTCCCAGATGTCCAAGATGTCTCATATGTCCCTAACGTCCCATACGTCCCAGATGTCCCATTTGTCCCATATGTCCCTAACGTCCCAGACGTCCTAGATGTCCCATACGTCTCAGACATCCTAGATGTCCTATATGTCCCTAACGTCCCAGACGTCACAGATGTCTCATATGTCCCTAACGTCTTATACTTCCCAGATGTCCCATTTGTCCCATTTGTCCCTAACGTCCCAGACGTCCTAAATGTCCTACATGTCCCTAACGTCCCAGACGTCACAGATGTCCCATATGTCCCTAACGTCCCAGCCGTTCCAGATGTCCCATATGTCCCTAACGTCCCAGACGTCCCAGACGTCCCAGATATCCCAAACTTCCCAAAGGTCGCAGACGTTTCAGATGTCCTAGATGTCCCATATGTCCCTAACGTCCCAAACGTCCTAGATGTCCTATATGTCCCTAACGTTCCAGACGTCCCAGATGTCCCATATGTTCTTAACGTCCCAAACATCCCAGTGGTCCCATATGTCCCTAACGTCCCAGACGTCCCAGACGGCCCATATGTCCCATATGTGACTAACGTCCGAGGCGTCCTAGATGTCCCATATGTCCCTAATGTCCCAGACGTCCCAGATGTCCCATATGTCCCTAACGTCCCATACGTCCCAGATGTACCATTTGTCCCATATGTCCCTAACATCCCAGACATTCTAGATTTCCTATATGTCGCTAACGTCCCAGACGTCCCAGATGTCCCATATGTCCCTAACGTCTCATACGTCCCAAATGTACCATTTGTCCCATATGTCCCTAACATCCCAGACATCCTAGATTTCCTATATGTTTCTAACGTCCCAGACGTCCAAGATGTCCAATATGTCCCTACCGTCTCAGACGACCCAGATATCCCAGACTTTCCAAACGTCGCAGGCGTTTCAAAAGTCCTAGATATCCCATATGTCCCTAACGTCCCAGACGTCCTAGATGTCCCATATGTTTCCTAACGTCCCAGACGTCCCAGATGTCTCATATGTCCCATATGTCCTTAACGTCCCAGACGTCCTAGATGTCTTATATGTCCCTAACGTTTCAGACTGCCCATATGTCCCTAACGTCTTAGACGTCATAGACGTCCCATATGTCCCATACGTCCCAGACGTTCCAGATGTCTCATATGTCCCATACGTCTTTAACGTCCCAGACGTCCTAGATGTCCCATATGTCCCTAACGTCCCAGACGTCCCAGACGTCCTAGATGTCCTACATGTCCCTAACGTCCCAGACGTCCTAGGTGTCCCATATTTCCCTAACGTCTCAGACGTTTTAGATGTCCCATATGTCCCTAACGTCCCAGACGTCCCAGACGTCCTAGATGTCCCATATGTCCCTAACGTCCCAGACGTTCTAGATGTCCCGTATGTCCTTAACTTTCTAGACGTCCCAAATGTCCCATATGTTCCTAACGTCCCAGACGTCTTAGATGTCCCATATGTCCCTAACGTCCAGACGTTCTAGATGTCCCATATATCCTTAACTTCCCAGACGCCCCAGTCGTCCCAGATTTCCCGTCCTAAATGTCCCAGTCGGCCCAGTTTTCCCAAACATCCCATACGTCCCAGATCTCCCACGTTTTCTATCCCAAACGCACCAGACGTCACAGACATCCCAGAGGGCTCCGACGTCCCATACGGCTCCGACGTCCCATACGTCCCAGATGTCCTAAATGTCCCAGACGTCCCAGACGCCCCAGTCGTCCCAGATTTCCCGTCCTAAACGTCCCAGACGTCCCAGTTGTCCAAACATTCCATACGTCTCAGATGTCCACGTTTTCCATCCCAAACGCACCAGACGTCCCAGACGTCCCAGACGGCTCCGACGTCCCATACGTTCCAGTTGTCCCAAACATTCCAAACGTCCCAGACGTCCTAGATGCCCCATATGTCCCATATGCCCCTAACGTCCCAGACGTCCTAGATGTCCTATATGTTCCTAACGTCCCAGACGTCCCAGATGTCCCATATGTCCCTAACGTCCCAGACGTACCAGATGTCCTAGATGTCCCATATATCCCATATGTCCTTAACGTCCCAGACGTCCTATATGTCTTATATGTTTCTAACGTCCCAGACGTCCCAGATGTCTCATATGTCCCTAACGTCCCAGACGTCCCAGATGTCCCATATGTCCCTAACGTTTTAGACGTCCCAGATGTCCCAGATGTCCCTAACGTCCCAGACGTTCTAGATGTCCCATATGTCCTTAACTTCCCAGACGCCCCAGTCGTCCCAGATTTCCCGTCCTAAATGTCCCAGTCGTCCCAGTTTTCCCAAACATCCCATACGTCCCAGATCTCCCACGTTTTCTATCCCAAACGCACCAGACGTCACAGACATCCCAGAGGGCTCCGACGTCCCATACGGCTCCGACGTCCCATACGTCCCAGATGTCCTAAATGTCCCAGACGTCCCAGACGCCCCAGTCGTCCCAGATTTCCCGTCCTAAACGTCCCAGACGTCCCAGTTGTCCAAACATTCCATACGTCTCAGATGTCCCACGTTTTCCATCCCAAACGCACCAGACGTCTCAGACGTCCCAGACGGCTCCGACGTCCCATACGTTCCAGATGTCCCAAACATTCCAAACGTCCCAGACGTCCTAGATGCCCCATATGTCCCATATGCCCCTAACGTCCCAGACGTCCTAGATGTCCTATATGTTCCTAACGTCCCAGACGTCCCAGATGTCCCATATGTCCCTAACGTCCCAGACGTCCCAGATGTCCTAGATGTCCCATATATCCCATAGATCCCTAACGTCCCAGACGTCCTATATGTCTTATATGTTTCTACCGTCCCAGACGTCCCAGATGTCTCATATGTCCCTAACGTCCAGACGTCCCAGATGTCCCATATGTCCCTAACGTTTTAGACGTCCCAGATGTCCCAGATGTGCCTAACGTCCCAGACGTCCCAGATGTCCCATATGTCCCATATGTCCCTAACATCCCGGGCGTCCTAGGTGTCCCATATGTCATTAATGTCCCAGACGTCCTAAATGTCCTATATGTCCCTAACGTCCCAAACGTCCCAGCTGTCCCGTATGTCCTTAACGTCCCAGGCGTCCCAGACGTGCTAGATGTCCCGTATGTCATTAATGTCCCAGACGTCCTAAATGTCCCATATGTCCCTAACGTCCCAAACGTCCCAGCTGTCCCGTATCTGCCTAACGTCCCAGAGGTCCAAGACGTCCAAGATGTAACATATGTCCCTAACGTCCCAGGCGTTCCAAATTTCCCATATGTCCCTAACGTCCCAGACGTGCCAGATGTCCCATATGTCCTTAACGTCTCAGACGTCTTAGATACCCTATGTGTCCCTAACATGCCAGATGTCCCAGATGTCCCATCTGTCCTCAACGTCTCAGACGTGCTAGATGTCCCATATGTCCTTAACGTCTCAGACGTCCTAGGCGACCTAGATGTTCCATATGTCCCTAACGTTCCAGACGTCCTAGATGTCCCATATGTCCTTAACGTCCCAGACGTCTTACATGTCCCATATGTCCTTAACATCTCAGACGTCCTAGGCGACCTAGATGTTCCATATGTCCCTAACGTCCCAAACGTCCCAGCTGTCCCGTATGTCCTTAACGTCCCAGGCGTCCCAGACGTGCTAGATGTCCCATATGTCATTAATGTCCCAGACGTCCTAAATGTCCCATATGCCCTAACGTCCCAAACGTCCCAGCTGTCCCGTATCTGCCTAACGTCCCAGAGGTCCAAGACGTCCAAGATGTAACATATGTCCCTAACGTCCCAGGCGTTCCAAATTTCCCATATGTCCCTAACGTCCCAGACGTGCCAGATGTCCCATATGTCCTTAACGTCTCAGACGTCTTAGATACCCTATGTGTCCCTAACATGCCAGATGTCCCAGATGTCCCATCTGTCCTCAACGTCTCAGACGTGCTAGATGTCCCATATGTCCTTAACGTCTCAGACGTCCTAGGCGACCTAGATGTCCCATATGTCACTAACGTCCGAGGCGTCCTAGATGTCCCATATGTCCCTAACGTCCCAGACGTCCCAGATGTCCCATATGTCCCTAACGTCCCATACGTCCCAGGTGTACCATTTGCCCCATATGTCCCTAACATCCCAGACATTCTAGATTTCCTATATGTCCCTAACGTCCCAGACGTCCCAGATGTCCCATATGTCCCTAACGTCTCATACGTCCCAAATGTACCATTTGTCCCATATGTCCCTAACATCCCAGACATCCTAGATTTCCTATATGTTTCTAACGTCCCAGACGTCCAAGATGTCCCATATGTCCCTACCGTCCCAGACGTCCCAGATATCCCAGACTTTCCAAACGTCGCAGGCGTTTCAGAAGTCCTAGATATCCCATATGTCCCTAACGTCCGAGACGTCCCAGATGTCCCATATGTCCTTAACGTCCCAGACGTTCCAGTTGTGCTATATGTCCCATATGTCCCTAACGTCCCAGACGTCCTAGATGTCCCATATGTCCTTAACGTCCCAGACGTTCCAGTTGTGCCATATGTCCCATATGTCCCTAACGTCCCAGACGTCCTAGATGTTCCATATGTCCCTAACGTCAGAGATGTCCAAGATGTCTCATATGTCCCTAACGTCCCATACGTCCCAGATGTCCCATTTGTCCCATATGTCCCTAACGTCCCAGACGTCCTAGATGTCCCATACGTCTCAGACATCTTAGATGTCCTATATGTCCCTAACGTCCTAGACGTCACAGATGTCTCATATGTCCCTAACGTCTTATACTTCCCAGATGTCCCATTTGTCCCATTTGTCCCTAACGTCCCAGACGTCCTAAATGTCCTACATGTCCCTAACGTCCCAGACGTCACAGATGTCCCATATGTCCCTAACGTCCCAGCCGTTCCAGATGTCCCATATGTCTCTAACGTCCCAGACGTCCCAGACGTCCCAGATATCCCAGACTTCCCAAACGTCGCAGACGTTTCAGATGTCCTAGATGTCCCATATGTCCCTAACGTCCCAAACGTCCTAGATGTCCTATATGTCCCTAACGTTCCAGACGTCCCAGATGTCCCATATGTTCTTAACGTCCCAAACATCCCAGTGGTCCCATATGTCCCTAACGTCCCAGACGTCCCAGACGGCCCATATGTCCCATATGTGACTAACGTCCGAGGCGTCCTAGATGTCCCATATGTCCCTAACGTCCCAGACGTCCCAGATGTCCCATATGTCCCTAACGTCCCATACGTCCCAGATGTACCATTTGTCCCATATGTCCCTAACATCCCAGACATTCTAGATTTCCTATATGTCGCTAACGTCCCAGACGTCCCAGATGTCCCATATGTCCCTAACGTCTCATACGTCCCAAATGTACCATTTGTCCCATATGTCCCTAACATCCCAGACATCCTAGATTTCCTATATGTTTCTAACGTCCCAGACGTCCAAGATGTCCAATATGTCCCTACCGTCTCAGACGACCCAGATATCCCAGACTTTCCAAACGTCGCAGGCGTTTCAAAAGTCCTAGATATCCCATATGTCCCTAACGTCCCAGACGTCCTAGATGTCCCATATGTTCCTAACGTCCCAGACGTCCCAGATGTCTCATATGTCCCATATGTCCTTAACGTCCCAGACGTCCTAGATGTCTTATATGTCCCTAACGTTTCAGACTGCCCATATGTCCCTAACGTCTTAGACGTCATAGACGTCCCATATGTCCCATACGTCCCAGACGTTCCAGATGTCTCATATGTCCCATACGTCTTTAACGTCCCAGACGTCCTAGATGTCCCATATGTCCCTAACGTCCCAGACGTCCCAGACGTCCTAGATGTCCTACATGTCCCTAACGTCCCAGACGTCCTAGGTGTCCCATATTTCCCTAACGTCTCAGACGTTTTAGATGTCCCATATGTCCCTAACGTCCCAGACGTCCCAGACGTCCTAGATGTCCCATATGTCCCTAACGTCCCAGACGTTCTAGATGTCCCGTATGTCCTTAACTTTCTAGACGTCCCAAATGTCCCATATGTTCCTAACGTCCCAGACGTCTTAGATGTCCCATATGTCCCTAACGTCCCAGACGTTCTAGATGTCCCATATATCCTTAACTTCCCAGACGCCCCAGTCGTCCCAGATTTCCCGTCCTAAATGTCCCAGTCGGCCCAGTTTTCCCAAACATCCCATACGTCCCAGATCTCCCACGTTTTCTATCCCAAACGCACCAGACGTCACAGACATCCAGAGGGCTCCGACGTCCCATACGGCTCCGACGTCCCATACGTCCCAGATGTCCTAAATGTCCCAGACGTCCCAGACGCCCCAGTCGTCCCAGATTTCCCGTCCTAAACGTCCCAGACGTCCCAGTTGTCCAAACATTCCATACGTCTCAGATGTCCCACGTTTTCCATCCCAAACGCACCAGACGTCCCAGACGTCCCAGACGGCTCCGACGTCCCATACGTTCCAGTTGTCCCAAACATTCCAAACGTCCCAGACGTCCTAGATGCCCCATATGTCCCATATGCCCCTAACGTCCCAGACGTCCTAGATGTCCTATATGTTCCTAACGTCCCAGACGTCCCAGATGTCCCATATGTCCCTAACGTCCCAGACGTACCAGATGTCCTAGATGTCCCATATATCCCATATGTCCTTAACGTCCCAGACGTCCTATATGTCTTATATGTTTCTAACGTCCCAGACGTCCCAGATGTCTCATATGTCCCTAACGTCCCAGACGTCCCAGATGTCCCATATGTCCCTAACGTTTTAGACGTCCCAGATGTCCCAGATGTCCCTAACGTCCCAGACGTTCTAGATGTCCCATATGTCCTTAACTTCCCAGACGCCCCAGTCGTCCCAGATTTCCCGTCCTAAATGTCCCAGTCGTCCCAGTTTTCCCAAACATCCCATACGTCCCAGATCTCCCACGTTTTCTATCCCAAACGCACCAGACGTCACAGACATCCCAGAGGGCTCCGACGTCCCATACGGCTCCGACGTCCCATACGTCCCAGATGTCCTAAATGTCCCAGACGTCCCAGACGCCCCAGTCGTCCCAGATTTCCCGTCCTAAACGTCCCAGACGTCCCAGTTGTCCAAACATTCCATACGTCTCAGATGTCCCACGTTTTCCATCCCAAACGCACCAGACGTCTCAGACGTCCCAGACGGCTCCGACGTCCCATACGTTCCAGTTGTCCCAAACATTCCAAACGTCCCAGACGTCCTAGATGCCCCATATGTCCCATATGCCCCTAACGTCCCAGACGTCCTATATGTTCCTAACGTCCCAGACGTCCCAGATGTCCCATATGTCCCTAACGTCCCAGACGTCCCAGATGTCCTAGATGTCCCATATATCCCATAGATCCCTAACGTCCCAGACGTCCTATATGTCTTATATGTTTCTACCGTCCCAGACGTCCCAGATGTCTCATATGTCCCTAACGTCCCAGACGTCCCAGATGTCCCATATGTCCCTAACGTTTTAGACGTCCCAGATGTCCCAGATGTGCCTAACGTCCCAGACGTCCCAGATGTCCCATATGTCCCATATGTCCCTAACATCCCGGGCGTCCTAGGTGTCCCATATGTCATTAATGTCCCAGACGTCCTAAATGTCCCATATGTCCCTAACGTCCCAAACGTCCCAGCTGTCCCGTATGTCCTTAACGTCCCAGGCGTCCCAGACGTGCTAGATGTCCCATATGTCATTAATGTCCCAGACGTCCTAAATGTCCCATATGTCCCTAACGTCCCAAACGTCCCAGCTGTCCCGTATCTGCCTAACGTCCCAGAGGTCCAAGACGTCCAAGATGTAACATATGTCCCTAACGTCCCAGGCGTTCCAAATTTCCCATATGTCCCTAACGTACCAGACGTGCCAGATGTCCCATATGTCCTTAACGTCTCAGACGTCTTAGATACCCTATGTGTCCCTAACATGCCAGATGTCCCAGATGTCCCATCTGTCCTCAACGTCTCAGACGTGCTAGATGTCCCATATGTCCTTAACGTCTCAGACGTCCTAGGCGACCTAGATGTTCCATATGTCCCTAACGTTCCAGACGTCCTAGATGTCCCATATGTCCTTAACGTCCCAGACGTCTTACATGTCCCATATGTCCTTAACATCTCAGACGTCCCAGGCGTCCTAGATGTCCTACATGTCCCTAACGTCCCAGACGTCACAGATGTCCCATACGTCCCTAACGTCCCAGCCGTTCCAGTTGTCCCATACGTCCCTAACGTCCCTGACGTCCTAGATGTCCCATATGTCCCTATCGTCCCAGACGTCCCAAACGTCCTAGTTGTCCCATATGTCCCTAACGTATCAGGCGTCCTTGATGTCCCATATGTCCCTAACGTCCCATACGTCCCAGACGTCCTTGATGTCCCTTACATCTCAGACGTCCTAGATGTCCTATATGTCCCTAACGTCCCAGACGTCCCAGATGTCTCATATGTCCCTAACGTCTTATACGTCCCAGATGTCCCATCTGTCCCATATGTCCCTAACGTCCCAGACGTCCTAAATGTCCTACAAGTCCCTAACGTCCTAGACGTCACAGATGTCCCATATGTCCCTAACGTCCCAGCCGTTCCAGATATCCCATATGTCCCTAACGTCCCAGACGTCCCAGACGTCCCAGATATCCCAGACTTCCGAAACGTCGCAGACGTTTCAGATGTCCTAGATGTCCCATATGGCCCTAACGTCCCAAACGTCCTAGATGTCCTATATGTCCCTAACGTCCCAGACGTCCCAGATGTCCCATATGTTCTTAACGTCCCAGACGTCCCAGATGTCCCATATGTCCCTAACGTCCCAGACGTCCCAGACGGCCCATATGTCCCATATGTCACTAACGTCCGAGGCGTCCTAGATGTCCCATATGTCCCTAACGTCCCAGACGTCCCAGATGTCCCATATGTCCCTAACTCTTATACGTCCCAGATGTCCCATCTGTCCCATATGTCAATAACGTCCCAGACGTCCTAAATGTCCTACAAGTTCCTAACGTCCTAGACGTCACAGATGTCCCATATGTCCCTAACGTCCCAGCCGTTCCAGATGTCCCAGATGTGCCTAACGTCCCAGACGTCCCAGATGTCCCATATGTCCCATATGTCCCTAACATCCCGGGCGTCCTAGGTGTCCCATATGTCATTAATGTCCCAGACGTTCCAGATGTCCCATATGTCCCTAACGTCCCAGACGTTCCAGACGTCCCAGATATCCCAGACTTCCCAAACGTCGCAGACGTTTCAGATGTCCTAGATGTCCCATATGGCCCTAACGTCCCAAACGTCCTAGATGTCCTATATGTCCCTAACGTCCCAGACGTCCCAGATGTCCCATATGTTCTTAACGTCCCAGACGTCCCAGATGTCCCATATGTCCCTACCGTCCCAGACGTCCCAGACGGCCCATATGTCCCATATGTCACTAACGTCCGAGGCGTCCTAGATGTCCCATATGTCCCTAACGTCCCAGACGTCCCAGATGTCCCATATGTCCCTAACGTCTCATACGTCCCAGATGTACCATTTGTCCCATATGTCCCTAACATCCCAGACATTATAGATTTCCTATATGTCCCTAACGTCCCAGACGTCACAGATGTCTCATATGTCCCTAACGTCTTATACTTCCCAGATGTCCCATTTGTCCCATTTGTCCTTAACGTCCCAGACGTCCTAAATGTCCTACATGTCCCTAACGTCCCAGACGTCACAGATGTCCCATATGTCCCTATCGTCCCAGCCGTTCCAAATGTCCCATATGTCCCTAACGTCCCAGACGTCCTAGGTGTCCCATATTTCCCTAACGTCTCAGACGTTTTAGATGTCCCATATGTCCCTAACGTCCCAGACGTCCCAGACGTCCTAGATGTCCCATATGTCCTTAACGTCCCAGACGTTGTTACGCTCATTTTGACATTTTCCTACTTATTATTTGAAATAATTAGTCAGATTTGGAAATTTACTTTTATTCTCTAAATATACAGTACTTTATCTATAGTTAGGCAACCCAAATACCTTCAGCCTCAATTTTGAATTAAAAGGAACACTTTGTTATCAGTTCTGCACATACAACCTGCACCTATAGTTTTTCTTCCTTTTTTTCGAATTTGACTTTGACATTGATAACCTGGGATCGTGAATTGCTCTGGCCAATTTGCATTCCATTCTTTTCCATTGCTTCGATCGTTGAAGTTTGTGCCCTGGGAACCTTTTGCTTCTCTGGCTTTGGTTATAGCCGTCCTCGTCGTTTTGAGGGATTTTTGGAGGCAAGGCGCCCTTTGGAACGTTCTGGAAGCCGTTGGGAGTTGCTGCCAGCGTTCGTTCGCTTTTGTTGCGGTTTTGACATGGGCTCTTCTTGATCAAATGGAGCGTTAGGCTGTTCGTCACCATTCGCAGGTTTGTTACGATTTCTTTTCGTCAGCGTGGTTGCTTACCTGGAAATTTGTAATTTATAGCCAACTATTCTACGCCTTGGAAATGCGTTAACTATTCTATGCCAAGGAAATGCGTTAACTATTCTATGCCATGAAAATGGGCTTTATTTGTACGCCATGGAAATTGGATTTTACCTCTGCGTCCTGCGAACTGGGTGTTATCGCTTGGAGTTTTGGTGTGGTTTATTCTACCTGGGACTGCTGGAGCCACGCCAAACCGACGTGCCGCTCATCCCCTGCGGTCGCCTCATTGCAACTATTGAAGCTCGTCTGCTGCCCGTTGCGAGGCCACCTCCTGGTTGCTTCGTCCACCAGCTCTGCACCACGTGCCGTGGGTACCTGAGAGGTTTTTAAAGCAATTTAGTTACTTATGTATTGTTTGTCGATTTGGTTTGTTGATATGCCTTTTTAGAATTTCGATTATGGTATTTTGTGTATTATGCTCTGTGTGCTTTATTTGCGTAATTAGCTATTTGTTTAGATTGATTTACTTACCCGGTAGTACGTTCTTGACGTGTTAGCCGGCCGGGGCTGCGGTAAACTCACCCTTAAATTACGTAGTTTAGTATCTGCCATTTGCTTGTACGTAAACTTAATCTTATTAGTATTAATTTAACGGCTGTGTCTAGGGAACCGAACGCGGTACCCTTTTGTTCAATTTCAAGCTTCCGTGATTTGTTTGCGCGATTTTAATATGTTTAACAATGTAAAGGGGCATATTCAAGTAGATTTTGGAGCGTTCATTGACTTACTTGATGTCTTTGCAATAGAAAACTACCTAGAATTTTATATGGCCATATATACTCGTCAGTGTTTTCGCTTCGTAGAAATTTTGAGTACTAATATAGTCATTTTGAACTGGCACTCGGGGTTAGACGTCAGCTGATTGCTTGGATAGCTCTCTTCTGCCACGCCCTGCCTCACGGGATGCGTGCAGACTATTTATCTATTTATTTAGCTAGATTATTGTTAATGTTTTTTTTTCACTATTCGCGAAACGCCGTTACAGGGTGATACAATTTTAATTACTTATGCAGCACCCAACTAATTATTTTAAAGTGTTTGTTTTGTCGTAGCTTGCCTTGATATATATTTATTGTTGTACTTGCTTTTGTGTGTGGGTATTTCTGGCACTATAGTACGCACCGATTTATTTAAAATAAAGCTGTGATCTATTCTTTGGTTGTTGGTTTGTTTATTTTTGACTTGCTGGTTTTTATCCTCGACCTTGTGTAAGGTCCGGCACAAGGAATTGGATCGGAGTCTAGGACCTGGCGCCCATTCTCTTCGTATCTCGTATAGTGTTCTTTTCAGCATAGTTGGAACCCTGCGACCCTCGCGACGAGTTAGCCCAATTAGGCCGATAGTTACCAGCCGGCAAAATATCAAATATAACTTTCGCCAAAAGGTAAGGCCGACCGTCTATCTTCCCTGACAACGTTCCAGTTGTGCCATATGTCCCATATGTCCCTAACGTCCCAGACGTCCTAGATGTTCCATATGTCCCTAACGTCCCAGATGTCCAAGATGTCTCATATGTCCCTAACGTCCCATACGTCCCAGATGTCCCATTTGTCCCATATGTCCCTAACGTCCCAGACGTCCTAGATGTCCCATACGTCTCAGACATCCTAGTTGTCCTATATGTCCCTAACGTCCCAGACGTCACAGATGTCTCATATGTCCCTAACGTCTTATACTTCCCAGATGTCCCATTTGTCAGATTTGTCCCTAACGTCCCAGACGTCCTAAATGTCCTACATGTCCCTAACGTCCCAGACGTCACAGATGTCTCATATGTCCCTAACGTCCCAGCCGTTCCAGATGTCCCATATGTCCCTAACGTCCCAGACGTTCCAGACGTCCCAGATATCCCAGACTTCCCAAACGTCGCAGACGTTTCAGATGTCCTAGATGTCCCATATGTCCCTAACGTTCCAAACTTCCTAGATGTCCTATATGTCCTTAACGTCCCAGACGTTCCAGATGTCCCATATGTTCTTAACGTCCCAAACGTCCCAAATGTCCCATATGTCCCTAACGTCCAAGACGTCCCAGACGGCCCATATGTCCCATATGTCGCTAACGTCCGAGGCGTCCTAGATGTCCCATATGTCCCTAACGTCCCAGACGTCCCAGATGTCCCATATGTCCCTAACGTCCCATACGTCCCAGATGTACCATTTGTCCCATATGTCCCTAACATCCCAGACATCCTAGATTTCCTATATGTCCCTAACGTCCCAGACGTCCCAGATGTCCCATATGTCTATAACGTCTCATACGTCCCAAATGTACCATTTGTCCCATATGTCCCTAACATCCCAGACATCCTAGATTTCCTATATGTTTCTAACGTTCCAGATGTCCAAGATGTCCCATATGTCCCTACCGTCCCAGACGTCCCAGATATCCCAGACTTTCCAAACGTCGCAGGCGTTTTAGAAGTCCTAGATATCCCATATGTCCCTAACGTCCCAGACGTCTTAGATGTCCCATATGTCCCATATGTCCTTAACGTCCCAGACGTCCTAGATGTCTTATACGTCCCTAACGTCTCAGACTGCCCATATGTCCCTAACGTCTTAGACGTCATAGACGTCCCATATGTCCCATACGTCCCAGACGTTCCAGATGTCTCATATGTCCCATATGTCCTTAACGTCCCAGACGTCCTAGATGTCCCATATGTCCCTAACGTCCCAGACGTCCCAGACGTCCTAGATGTCCTACATGTCCCTCACGTCCCAGACGTCCTAGGTGTCCCATATGTCCCTAACGTCCCAGACGTCTTAGATGTCCCATATGTCCCTAACGTCGCAGACGTCCCAGACGTCCTAGATGTCCCATATGTCCCTAACGTCCCAGACGTTCTAGATGTCCCGTATGTCCTTAACTTTCTAGACGTCCCAAATGTCCCATATGTTCCTAACGTCCCAGACGTCTTAGATGTCCCATATGTCCCAAACGTCCCAGACGTTCTAGATGTCCCATATGTCCTTAACTTCCCAGACGCCCCAGTCGTCCCAGATTTCCCGTCCTAAATGTCCCAGACGTCCCAGTTTTCCCAAACATCCCATACGTCCCAGATCTCCCACGTTTTCTATCCCAAACGTACCAGACGTCACAGACGTCCCAGACGGCTCCGACGTCTCATACGGCTCCGACGTCCCATACGTCCCAGATGTCCTAAATGTCCCAGACGTCCCAGACGCCCCAGTCGTCCCAGATTTCCCGTCCTAAACGTCCCAGACGTCCCAGTTTTCCCAAACATCCCATACGTCCCAGATCTCCCACGTTTTCTATCCCAAACGTACCAGACGTCCCAGACGTCCCAGACGGCTCCGACGTCCCATACGTTCCAGTTGTCCCAAACATCCCAAACGTCCCAGACATCCCAGATGTCCCATATGTCCCTAACGTCCCAGACGTCCCAGATGTCCCATATGTCCCTAACGTCCCAGACGTCCCAGACGTCCTAGATGCCCCATATGTCCCATATGCCTTTAACGTCCCAGACGTCCTAGATGTCTTATATGTTCCTAACGTCCCAGACGTCCCAGATGTCCCATATGTCCCTAACGTCCCAGACGTCCCAGATGTCTTAGATGTCCCATATATCCCATATGTCCCTAACGTCCCAGACGTCCTAGATGTCTTATATGTTTCTAACGTCCCAGACGTCCCAGATGTCCCATATGTCCCTAAAGTTCTAGACGTCCCAGATGTCCCAGATGTGCCTAACGTCCCAGACGTTCCAGTTGTCCCATATTTCCCTAACGTCCCTGACGTCCTAGATGTCCCATAAATCCCTATTGTCCCAGACGTCCCAAACGTCCTAGTTGTCCCATATGTCCCTAACGTATCAGGCGTCCTTAATGTCCCATATGTCCCTAACGTCCCATACGTCCCAGACGTCCTTGATGTCCCTTACATCTCAGACGTCCTAGATGTCCTATATGTCCCTAACGTCCCAGACGTCCCAGATGTCTCATATGTCCCTAACGTCTTATACGTCCCAAATGTCCCATCTGTCCCATATGTCCCTAACGTTCCAGACGTCCTAAATGTCCTACATGTCCCTAACGTCCTAGACGTCACAGATGTCCCATATGTCCCTAACGTCCCAGCCGTTCCAGATGCCCCATATGTCCCTAACGTCCCAGACGTCCCAGACGTCCCAGATATCCCAGACTTCCCAAACGTCGCAGACGTTTCAGATGTCCTAGATGTCCCATATGGCCCTAACGTCCCAAACGTCCTAGATGTCCCATATGTCCCTAACGTTCTAGACGTCCCAGATGTCCCAGATGTGCCTAACGTCCCAGACGTTCCAGTTGTCCCATACGTTCCTAACGTCCCTGACGTCCTAGATGTCCCATATGTCCCTATTGTCCCAGACGTCCCAAACGTCCTAGTTGTCCCATATGTCCCTAACGTATCAGGCGTCCTTGATGTCCCATATGTCCCTAACGTCCCATACGTCCCAGACGTCCTTGATGTCCCTTACATCTCAGACGTCCTAGATGTCCTATATGTCCCTAACGTCCCAGACGTCCCAGATGTCTCATATGTCCCTAACGTCTTATACGTCCCAGATGTCCCATCTGTCCCATATGTCCCTAACGTTCCAGACGTCCTAAATGTCCTACATGTCCCTAACGTCCTAGACGTCACAGATGTCCCATATGTCCCTAACGTCCCAGCCGTTCCAGATGCCCCATATGTCCCTAACGTCCCAGACGTCCCAGACGTCCCAGATATCCCAGACTTCCCAAACGTCGCAGACGTTTCAGATGTCCTAGATGTCCCATATGGCCCTAACGTCCCAAACGTCCTAGATGTCCTATATCTCCCTAACGTCCCAGACGTCCCAGATGTCCCATATGTTCTTAACGTCCCAGACGTCCCAGATGTCCCATATGTCCCTAACGTCCCAGACGTCCCAGACGGCCCATATGTCCCATATGTCACTAACGTCCGAGGCGTCCTAGATGTCCCATATGTCCCTAACGTCCCAGACGTCCCAGATGTCCCATATGTCCCTAACGTCTCATACGTCCCAAATGTACCATTTGTCCCATATGTCCCTAACATCCCAAACATCCTAGATTTCCTATATGTCCCTAACGTCCCAGACGTCACAGATGTCTCATATGTCCCTAACGTCTTATACTTCCCTGATGTCCCATTTGTCCCATTTGTCCCTAACGTCCCAGACGTCCTAAATGTCCTACATGTCCCTAACGTCCCAGACGTCACAGATGTCCCATATGTCCCTAACGTCCCAGCCGTTCCAAATGTCCCATATGTCCCTAACGTCCCAGACGTCCTAGACGTCCCAGATATCCCAGACTTCCCAAACGTCGCAGACGTTTCAGATGTCCTAGATGTCCCACATGTCCCTAACGTCCCAAACGTCATAGATGTCCTATATGTCCCTAACGTCCCAGACGTCCCAGATGTCCCATATGTTCTTAACGTCCCAAACGTCCCAGATTTCCCATATGTCCCTAACGTCCCAGCCGTTCCAGATGCCCCATATGTCCCTAACGTCCCAGACGTCCCAGGACGTCCCAGATATCCCAGACTTCACAAACGTCGCAGACGTTTCAGATGTCCTAGATGTCCCATATGTCCCTAACGTCCCAAACGTCCAGCTGTCCCTTATCTGCCTAACGTCCCTGTCGTCCAAGACGTCCAAGATGTAACATATGTCCTTAACGTCCTAGACGTTCTAGATGTCCCATATGTCCCTAACGTCCCAGACGTGCCAGATGTCCCATATGTCTTTAACGTCTCAGACGTCTTAGATACCCTATGTGTCCCTAACATGCCTGATGTCCCAGATGTCCCATCTGTCCCCAACGTCCCAGACGTGCTAGATGTCCCATATGTCTTTAACGTCTCAGACGTCCAGGCGACCTAGATGTTCCATATGTCCCTAACGTCCCAGACGTCCTAGATGTCCCATTTGTCCTTAACGCCAGACGTCTTACATGTCCCATATGTCCTTAACATCTCAGACGTCCCAGGCGTCCCTAGATGTCCTACATGTCCCTAACGTCCCAGACGTCACAGATCTCCCATACGTCCCTAACGTCCCAGCCGTTCCAGATGTCCCATACGTCCCTAACGTCCCTGACGTCCTAGATGTCCCATATGTCCCAGACGTCCCAACGTCCTAGTTGTCCCATATGTCCCTAACGTATTAGGCGTCCTTGATGTTCCATATGTCCCTAACGTCCCATACGTCCCAGACGTCCTTGATGTCCCTTACATCTCAGACGTCCTAGATATCCTATATGTCCCTAACGTCCCAGACGTCCCACATGTCTCATATGTCCCTAACGTCTTATACGTCCCCAGATATCCCATCTGTCCCATATGTCCCTAACGTCCCAGACGTCTTAAATGTCCTACATGTCCCTAACGTCCCAGACGTCACAGATGTCCCATATGTCCCTAACGTCCCAGCCGTTCCAGATGTCCCATATGTCCCTAACGTCCCAGACGTCCCAGACGTCCCAGATATCCAGACTTCCCAAACGTCGCTGACGTTTCAGATGTCCTAGATGTCCCATATGGCCCCTAATGTCCCAAACGTCCTAGATGTCCTATATGTCCCTAACGTCCCAGTCGTCCCAGATGTTCCATATGTTCTTAACGTCCCAGACGTCCCAGATGTCCCATATGTCCCTAACGTCCCAGACGTCCCAGACGGCCCATATGTCCCGTATGTCACTAACGTCCGAGGCGTCCTAGATGTCCCATATGTCCCTAACGTCCCAGACGTCCCAGATGTCCCATATGTCCCTAACGTCTCATACGTCCCAGATGTACCATTTGTCCCACATGTCCCTAACATCCCAGACATCCTAGATTTCCTTTTGTCCCTAACGTCCCAGACGTCCCAGATGTCCCATATGTCCCTAACGTCTCATACGTCCCAGATGTACCATCTGTCCCATATGTCCCTGACATCCCAAACATCCTAGATTTCCTATATGTTTCTGACGTTCCAGACGTCCAAGATGTCCCATATGTCCCTACCGTCAAAGACGTCCCAGATATCCCAGACTTTCCAATCGTCGCAGGGGTTTCAGATGTCCTAGATATCCCATATGTCTCTAACGTCCCAGACGTCCTAGATGTCCCATATGTTCCTAACGTCCCAGACGTCCCAGATGTCCCATATGTCCCATATGTCCTTAACGTCCCAGACGTCCTAGATGTCTTACATGTCCCTAACGTCTCAGACTGCCCATATGTCCCTAACGTCTTAGACGTCATAGAGGTTCCATATGTCCCATACGTCCCAGACGTCCCAGATGTCTCATATGTCCCATATGTCCTTAACGTCCCAGACGTCCTAGATGTCCCATATGTCCCTAAAGTCCCAGACGTCCCAGACGTCCTAGATGTCGTACATGTCCCTAACGTCCCAGACGTCCTAGGTGTCCCATATGTCCGTAACGTCCCAGACGTCCCAGACGTCCTAGATGTCCCATATGTCCCTAACGTCCCAGACGTTCTAGATGTGCCGTATGTCCTTAACTTTCTAGACGTCCCCAAATGTCCCATATGTTCCTAACGTCCCAGACGTCTTAGATGTCCCATATGTCCCTAACGTCCCAGACGTTCTAGATGTCCCATATGTCCTTAACTTCCCACACGCCCCAGTCGTCCCAGATTTCCCGTCCTAAATGTCCCAGGACGTCCCAGTTCTTCCAAACATCCATACGTCCCAGATCTCCCACGTTTTCTATCCCAAACGCACCAGACGTCACAGACGTCCCAGACGGCTTCGACGTCCATACGTCCCAGATGTCCCAAATGTCCCAGACGTCCCAGACGCCCCAGTCGTCCCAGATTTACCGTCCTAAACGTCCCAGACGTCCCCAGTTGTCCAAACATTCCATACGTCTCAGATGTCCCACGTTTTCCATCCCAAACGCACCAGACGTCCAGACGGCTCCCACGTCCCATACCTTCCAGTTGTCCCAAACATCCCAAACGTCCCAGACGTCCCAGATGTCCCATATGTCCCTAACGTCCCAGACGTCCCAGATGACCTATATGTCCCTAACTGCCAGACGTCCCAGACGTCCTAGATGCCCCATATGTCCCATATGCCCTAACGTCCCAGACGTCCTAGATGTCCTATATGTTCCTAACGTCCCAGACGTCCAGATGTCCCATTGTCCCTAACGTCCCAGACGTCCCAGATGTCCTAGATGTTCCATATATCCCATATGTCCCTAACGTCCCAGACGTCCTAGATGTCTTATTTGTTCCTAACGTCCCAGACGTCCAGATGTCTCATATGTCCTTAACGTCCCAGACGTCCAGATGTCCCATATGTCCCTAACGTTCTAGACGTTCCAGATGTCCCAGATGTGCCTAACATCCCAGACGTCCCAACACCCCGGGCGTCCTAGATGTCCCATATGTCCCTAATGACTAGAGTCCGTCAAATGCCATTTTGCCATGTTTCTTACTGCAGGCCTCTTTAAGGCCAGCTTTCGTATTTAGTCGTTTCACGTAGTAAGGGGTGGAATGAACCACATTTGTTGGTGCCATAAATGCTATAAAATGCCTCTTTTCTTGATAAATGCTATATTTTGAATAAATGCCATATTTTAATGCTATATTTCAATCAAAATCAATATTATATGGCTAATTCACAACAAAAGGGCTTACAAATTTCATAAGTATGCAGAAGTTTTGGTGAGTGCCAGGTACTAAGGTCGATGACTCGGGGCGGGGGTGACCGCTCGT
Source organism: Agriotes lineatus (assembly GCA_940337035.1). NCBI lineage: Eukaryota > Metazoa > Arthropoda > Insecta > Coleoptera > Elateridae > Agriotes > Agriotes lineatus. Next base: position 36,000 of record CALNHX010008638.1, read on the forward strand.
CGCGCGCTTCAGCGTTTAGGTATCCCGTTAGGTCCACTCATCAACAACAACCCCGCGCTCTCCCCCGTCCCTTCAATGCACCACGGATACCTACGTTCCACTCATTTGCCTTGTGTCCGTCGTTTTTATAAGATCACTTTGTCTTTTATATTTGTGTTGTGGGATTTTTAATTAATATTACTGGTGACATTTTTTATAAAATTTCAACTTTTTGAAATAAATACTTACCATTTGTTATGCTTAATGTTGAAATAAATGCCATTTTATATGCCATATTTTGAAAAAATAAATGCCATTCTTCTATGCTATATTTTGAAAAAATACGTTAATATTTTGACGGACTTTACTAATGACCCAGACGTCCTAAATGTCCCATATGTCCCTAACGTCCCAGACGTCCCAGATGTCTCATATGTCCCTAACGTCCAAGACGTCCCAGATGTCCCATATGTCCCTAACGTTCTAGACGTTCCAGATGTCCCAGATGTGACTAACGTCCCAGACGTCCCAGATGTCCCATATGTCCCATATGTCCCTAACACCCCGGGCGTCCTAGATGTCCCATATGTCCTTAACGTCCCAGACGTCCCAGACGTCCCAGATGTCCCATATGTCCCATATGTCCCTAACACCTAGGGCGTCCTAGATGTCCCATATGTCCTTAACGTCCCAGACGTCCCAGACGTCCCAGATGTCCCATACGTCCCAAATGTCCCTAATATCCCAGGCGTCTCAGATCTCCCATATGTCCCATATGGCCCTAATGTCCCAAGCGTCCTAAATGTCCCATATGTCCTTAATGTCCCAGATGCCCAGACGTCCCAGATGTCCCATATGTCCCTAGTGTCCCAGGCGTCCTAGATGTTCCATATGTCCCTAACGTCCCAGACGTCCTAAATGTCCCATATGTCCCTAATGTCCCAGACGTCCCAGCTGTCGCGTGTGTTTCTAACGTTCCAGACGTCCCAGACGTTCTAGATGTCCCATATGTCCCTAACGTCCCAGACGTCCTGGATGTCCTATATGTCCCTAACGTCCCAGACGTCCCAGACGCCTCATATGTCCCTAACGTCCCAGACGTCCCAGATGTCCCATATGTCCCTAGCGTCCCAGACGTCCTAGATGTCCCATATGTCTTTAACGTCTCAGACGTCCCAGATGTCCCATATGTCCCTAACGTCCCAGACGTCCCAGATGTCCCATATGTCCCATATATCCCTAATGTCCCAGGCCTCCTAAATGTCCCATATGTCCTTAACGTCCCAGACGTCCCAGACGTCCTAGATGTCTCATATGTCCTTACCGTCCCAGACGTCCCAGATGTCCCATATGTCCCATATGTCCCTAATGTCCCAGGCGTCCTAAATGTCCCATGTGTATTTAACGTCCCAGACGTCCCAGACGTCTTCGATGTCCTGTATGTCCCTAACGTCCCAGCCGTTCCAGATGTCCCATATGTCCCTAACGTCCCAGACGTCCCAGACGTCCCAGATATCCCCAAACTTCCCAAACGTCGCAGACGTTTCAGATGTCCTAGATGTCCCATATGTCCCTAACGTCCCAAACGTTCTAGATGTCCTATATGTCCCTAACGTCCCAGACGTACCAGATGTCCCATATGTTCTTAACGTCCCAAACGTCCCAGATGTCCCATATGTCCCTAACGTCCCCAGACGTCCCAGACGGCCCATATGTCCCATATGTCACTAACGTCCGAGGCGTCCTAGATGTCCCATATGTCCCTAACGTCCCAGACGTCCCAGATGTCCCATATGTCCCTAACGTCCCATACGTCCCAGGTGTACCATTTGCCCCATATGTCCCTAGCATCCCAGACATTCTAGATTTCATATATGTCCCTAACGTCCCAGATGTCCCAGATGTCCCTAATGTCTCATACGTTCCAAATGTACCATTTGTCCCATATGTCCCTAACATCCCAGACATCCTAGATTTCCTATATGTTTCTAACGTCCCAGACGTCCAAGATGCCCCATATGTCCCTACCGTCCCAGACGTCCCAGATATCCCTGACTTTCCAAACGTCGCAGGCGTTTCAGAAGTCCTAGATATCCCATATGTCCCTAACGTCCGAGACGTCCCAGATGTCCCATATGTCCTTAACGTCCCAGACGTTCCAGTTGTGCCATATGTCCCATATGTCCCTAACGTCCCAGACGTCCTAGATGCCCCATATGTCCTTAACGTCCCAGACGTTCCAGTTGTGCCATATGTCCCATATGTCCCTAACGTCCCAGACGTCCTAGATGTTCCATATGTCCCTAACGTCCCAGATGTCCAAGATGTCTCATATGTCCCTAACGTCCCATACGTCCCAGATGTCCCATTTGTCCCATATGTCCCTAACGTCCCAGACGTCCTAGATGTCCCATACGTCTCAGACATCTTAGATGTCCTATATGTCCCTAACGTCCCAGACGTCACAGATGTCTCATATGTCCCTAACGTCTTATACTTCCCAGATGTCCCATTTGTCCCATTTGTCCCAAACGTCCCAGACGTCCTAAATGTCCTACATGTCCCTAACGTCCCAGACGTCACAGATATCCCATATGTCCCTAACGTCCCAGCCGTTCCAGATGTCCCATATGTCCCTAACGTCCCAGACGTCTCAGACGTCTCAGACGTCCCAGATATCCCAGACTTCCCAAACGTCGCAGACGTTTCAGATGTCCTAGATGTCCCATATGTCCCTAACGTCCCAACCGTCCTAGATGTCCTATATGTCCCTAACGTTCCAGACGTCCCAGATATCCTTAACGTCCCAGACGTCCCAGACGTCCCAGATGTCCCATATGTCCCATATGTCCCTAACACCTAGGGCGTCCTAGATGTCCCATATGTCCTTAACGTCCCAGACGTCCCAGACGTCCCAGATGTCCCATACGTCCCAAATGTCCCTAATATCCCAGGCGTCCCAGATCTCCCATATGTCCCATATGGCCCTAATGTCCCAAGCGTCCTAAATGTCCCATATGTCCTTAATGTCCCAGATGCCCAGACGTCCCAGATGTCCCATATGTCCCTAGTCTCCCAGGCGTCCTAGATGTTCCATATGTCCCTAACGTCCCAGACGTCCTAAATGTCCCATATGTCCCTAATGTCCCAGACGTCCCAGCTGTCGCGTGTGTTTCTAACGTTCCAGACGTCCCAGACGTTCTAGATGTCCCATATGTCCCTAACGTCCCAGACGTCCTGGATGTCCTATATGTCCCTAACGTCCCAGACGTCCCAGACGCCTCATATGTCCCTAACGTCCCAGACGTCCCAGATGTCCCATATGTCCCTAGCGTCCCAGACGTCCTAGATGTCCCATATGTCTTTAACGTCTCAGACGTCCCAGATGTCCCATATGTCCCTAACGTCCCAGACGTCCCAGATGTCCCATATGTCCCATATATCCCTAATGTCCCAGGCCTCCAAAATGTCCCATATGTCCTTAACGTCCCAGACGTCCCAGACGTCCTAGATGTCTCATATGTCCTTACCGTCCCAGACGTCCCAGATGTCCCATATGTCCCATATGTCCCTAATGTCCCAGGGGTCCTAAATGTCCCATGTGTATTTAACGTCCCAGACGTCCCAGACGTCTTCGATGTCCTGTATGTCCCTAACGTCCCAGCCGTTCCAGATGTCCCATATGTCCCTAACGTCCCAGACGTCCCAGACGTCCCAGATATCCCAAACTTCCCAAACGTCGCAGACGTTTCAGATGTCCTAGATGTCCCATATGTCCCTAACGTCCCAAACGTTCTAGATGTCCTATATGTCCCTAACGTCCCAGACGTCCCAGATGTCCCATATGTTCTTAACGTCCCAAACGTCCCAGATGTCCCATATGTCCCTAACGTCCCAGACGTCCCAGATGTCCCATATGTCCCATATGTCCCTAATGTCCCAGGCGTCCTAAATGTCCCATGTGTATTTAACGTCCCAGACGTCCCAGACGTCTTCGATGTCCTGTATGTCCCTAACGTCCCAGCCGTTCCAGATGTCCCATATGTCCCTAACGTCCCAGACGTCCCAGACGTCCCAGATATCCCAAACTTCCCAAACGTCGCAGACGTTTCAGATGTCCTAGATGTCCCATATGTCCCTAACGTCCCAAACGTTCTAGATGTCCTATATGTCCCTAACGTCCCAGACGTCCCAGATGTCCCATATGTTCTTAACGTCCCAAACGTCCCAGATGTCTCATATGTCCCTAACGTCCCAGACGTCCCAGATGTCCCATATGTCCCTAACGTTCTAGACGTTCCAGATGTCCCAGATGTGCCTAACGTCCCAGACGTCCCAGATGTCCCATATGTCCCATATGTCCCTAATGTCCCAGGCGTCCTAAATGTCCCATGTGTATTTAACGTCCCAGACGTCCCAGACGTCTTCGATGTCCTGTATGTCCCTAACGTCCCAGCCGTTCCAGATGTCCCATATGTCCCTAACGTCCCAGACGTCCCAGACGTCCCAGATATCCCAAACTTCCCAAACGTCGCAGACGTTTCAGTTGTCCTAGATGTCCCATATGTCCCTAACGTCCCAAACGTTCTAGATGTCCTATATGTCCCTAACGTCCCAGACGTCCCAGATGTCCCATATGTTCTTAACGTCCCAAACGTCCCAGATGTCCCATATGTACCTAACGTCCCAGACGTCCCAGACGGCCCATATGTCCCATATGTCACTAACGTCCGAGGCGTCCTAGATGTCCCATATGTCCCTAACGTCCCAGACGTCCCAGATGTCCCATATGTCCCTAACGTCCCATACGTCCCAGGTGTACCATTTGCCCCATATGTCCCTAGCATCCCAGACATTCTAGATTTCATATATGTCCCTAACGTCCCAGACGTCCCAGATGTCCCTAATGTCTCATACGTCCCAAATGTACCATTTGTCCCATATGTCCCTAACATCCTAGACATCCTAGATTTCCTATATGTTTCTAACGTCCCAGACGTCCAAGATGTCCCATATGTCCCTACCGTCCCAGACGTCCCAGATATCCCAGACTTTCCAAACGTCGCAGGCGTTTCAGAAGTCCTAGATATCCCATATGTCCCTAACGTCCGAGACGTCCCAGATGTCCCATATGTCCTTAACGTCCCAGACGTTCCAGTTGTGCCATATGTCCCATATGTCCCTAACGTCCCAGACGTCCTAGATGTCCCATATGTCCTTAACGTCCCAGACGTTCCAGTTGTGCCATATGTCCCATATGTCCCTAACGTCCCAGACGTCCTAGATGTTCCATATGTCCCTAACGTCCCAGATGTCCAAGATGTCTCATATGTCCCTAACGTCCCATACGTCCCAGATGTCCCATTTGTCCCATATGTCCCTAACGTCCCAGACGTCCTAGATGTCCCATACGTCTCAGACATCTTAGATGTCCTATATGTCCCTAACGTCCCAGACGTCACAGATGTCTCATATGTCCCTAACGTCTTATACTTCCCAGATGTCCCATTTGTCCCATTTGTCCCTAACGTCCCAGACGTCCTAAATGTCCTACATGTCCCTAACGTCCCAGACGTCACAGATATCCCATATGTCCCTAACGTCCCAACCGTTCCAGATGTCCCATATGTCCCTAACGTCCCAGACGTCTCAGACGTCCCAGATATCCCAGACTTCCCAAACGTCGCAGACGTTTCAGATGTCCTAGATGTCCCATATGTCCCTAACGTCCCAAACGTCCTAGATGTCCTATATGTCCCTAACGTTCCAGACGTCCCAGATGTCCTTAACGTCCCAGACGTCCCAGACGTCCCAGATGCCCCATATGTCCCATATGTCCCTAACACCTAGGGCGTCCTAGATGTCCCATATGTCCTTAACGTCCCAGACGTCCCAGACGTCCCAGATGTCCCATACGTCCCAAATGTCCCTAATATCCCAGGCGTCCCAGATCTCCCATATGTCCCATATGGCCCTAATGTCCCAAGCGTCCTAAATGTCCCATATGTCCTTAATGTCCCAGATGCCCAGACGTCCCAGATGTCCCATATGTCCCTAGTGTCCCAGGCGTCCTAGATGTTCCATATGTCCCTAACGTCCCAGACGTCCTAAATGTCCCATATGTCCCTAATGTCCCAGACGTCCCAGCTGTCGCGTGTGTTTCTAACGTTCCAGACGTCCCAGACGTTCTAGATGTCCCATATGTCCCTAACGTCCCAGACGTCCTGGATGTCCTATATGTCCCTAACGTCCCAGACTTCCCAGACGCCTCATATGTCCCTAACGTCCCAGACGTCCCAGATGTCCCATATGTCCCTAGCGTCCAAGACGTCCTAGATGTCCCATATGTCTTTAACGTCTCAGACGTCCCAGATGTCCCATATGTCCCTAACGTCCCAGACGTCCCAGATGTCCCATATGTCCCATATATCCCTAATGTCCCAGGCCTCCAAAATGTCCCATATGTCCTTAACGTCCCAGACGTCCCAGACGTCCTAGATGTCTCATATGTCCTTACCGTCCCAGACGTCCCAGATGTCCCATATGTCCCATATGTCCCTAATGTCCCAGGCGTCCTAAATGTCCCATGTGTATTTAACGTCCTAGACGTCCCAGACGTCTTCGATGTCCTGTATGTCCCTAACGTCCCAGCCGTTCCAGATGTCCCATATGTCCCTAACGTCCCAGACGTCCCAGACGTCCCAGATATCCCAAACTTCCCAAACGTCGCAGACGTTTCAGATGTCCTAGATGTCCCATATGTCGCCAACGTCCCAAACGTTCTAGATGTCCTATATGTCCCTAACGTCCCAGACGTCCCAGATGTCCCATATGTTCTTAACGTCCCAAACGTCCCAGATGTCCCATATGTCCCTAACGTCCCAGACGTCCCAGACGGCCCATATGTCCCATATGTCACTAACGTCCGAGGCGTCCTAGATGTCCCATATGTCCCTAACGTCCCAGACGTCCCAGATGTCCCATATGTCCCTAACGTCCCATACGTCCCAGGTGTACCATTTGCCCCATATGTCCCTAGCATCCCAGACATTCTAGATTTCATATATGTCCCTAACGTCCCAGACGTCCCAAATGTCCCATATGTCCCTAATGTCTCATACGTCCCAAATGTACCATTTGTCCCATATGTCCCAAACATCCCAGACATCCTAGATTTCCTATATGTTTCTAACGTCCCAGACGTCCAAGATGTCCCATATGTCCCTACCGTCCCAGACGTCCCAGATATCCCAGACTTTCCAAACGTCGCAGGCGTTTCAGAAGTCCTAGATATCCCATATGTCCCTAACGTCCGAGACGTCCCAGATGTCCCATATGTCCTTAACGTCCCAGACGTTCCAGTTGTGCCATATGTCCCATATGTCCCTAACGTCCCAGACGTCCTAGATGTCCCATATGTCCTTAACGTCCCAGACGTTCCAGTTGTGCCATATGTCCCATATGTCCCTAACGTCCCAGACGTCCTAGATGTTCCATATGTCCCTAACGTCCCAGATGCCCAAGATGTCTCATATGTCCCTAACGTCCCATACGTCCCAGATGTCCCATTTGTCCCATATGTCCTTAACGTCCCAGACGTCCTAGATGTCCCATACGTCTCAGACATCTTAGATGTCCTATATGTCCCTAACATCCCAGACGTCACAGATGTCTCATATGTCCCTAACGTCTTATACTTCCCAGATGTCCCATTTGTCCCATTTGTCCCTAACGTCCCAGACGTCCTAAAAGTCCTACATGTCAATAACGTCCCAGACGTCACAGATATCCCATATGTCCCTAACGTCCCAGCCGTTCCAGATGTCCCATATGTCCCTAACGTCCCAGACGTCTCAGACGTCCCAGATATCCCAGACTTCCCAAACGTCGCAGACGTTTCAGATGTCCTAGATGTCCCATATGTCCCTAACGTCCCAAACGTCCTAGATGTCCTATATGTCCCTAACGTTCCAGACGTCCCAGATGTGCCATATGTTCTTAACGTCCCAAACGTCCCAGATGTCCCATATGTCCCTAACGTCCCAGACGTCCCAGACGGCCCATATGTCCCATATGTCACTAACGTCCGAGGCGTCCTAGATGTCCCATATGTCCCTAACGTCCCAGACGTCCCAGATGTCCCATATGTCCCTAACGTCCCATACGTCCCAGATGTACCATTTGTCCCATATGTCCCTAACATTCCAGACATCCTAGATTTCCTATATATCCCTAACGTCCCAGACGTCCCAGATGTCCCATATGTCCCTAACGTCTCATACGTCCCAAATGTACCAATTGTCCCATATGTCCCTAACATCCCAGACATCCTAGATTTCCTATATGTTTCTAACGTCCCAGACGTCCAAGATGTCCCATATGTCCCTACCGTCCCAGACGTCCCAGATATCCCAGACTTTCCAAACGTCGCAGGAGTTTCACAAGTCCTAGATATCCCATATGTCCCTAACGTCCCAGACGTCCTAGATGTCCCATATGTTTCTAACGTCCCAGACGTCCCAGATGTCCCATATGTCCCAAATGTCCTTAACGTCCCAGACGTCCTAGATGTCTTGTATGTCCCTAACGTCTCAGACTGCCCATATGTCCCTAACGTCTTAGACGTCATAGACGTCCCATATGTCCCATACGTCCCAGACGTTCCAGATGTCTCATATGTCCCATATGTCCTTAACGTCCCAGACGTCCTAGATGTCCCATATGTCCTTAACGTCCCAGACGTCCTAGATGTCCCATATGTTTCTAACGTCCCAGACGTCCCAGATGTCCCATATGTCCCAAATGTCCTTAACGTCCCAGACGTTCCAGATGTCTCATATGTCCCATATGTCCTTAACGTCCCAGACGTCCTAGATGTCCCATATGTCCCTAACGTCCCAGACGTCCCAGACGTCCTAGATGTCCTACATGTCCCTAACGTCCCAGACGTCCGAGGTGTCCCATATGTCCCTAACGTCCCAGACGTTTTAGATGTCCCATATGTCCCTAACGTCCCAGACGTCCCAGACGTCCTAGATGTCCCATATGTCCCTAACGTCCCAGACGTTCTAGATGTCCCGTATGTCCTTAACTTTCTAGACGTCCCAAATGTCCCATATGTTCCTAACGTCCCAGACGTCTTAGATGTCCCATATGTCCCTAACGTCCCAGACGTTCTAGATGTCCCATATGTCCTTAACTTCCCAGACGCCCCAGTCGTCCCAGATTTCCCGTCCTAAATGTCCCAGACGTCCCAGTTCTCCAAACATCCCATACGTCCCAGATCTCCCACGTTTTCTATCCCAAACGCACCAGACGTCACAGACGTCCCAGAGGGCTCCGACGTCCCATACGGCTCCGACGTCCCATACGTCTCAGATGTCCTAAATGTCCCAGACGTCCCAGACGCCCCAGTCGTCCCAGATTTCCCGTCCTAAACGTCCCAGACGTCCCAGTTGTCCAAACATTCCATACGTCTCAGATGTCCCACGTTTTCTATCCCAAACGCACCAGACGTCCCAGACGTCCCAGGCGGCTCCGACGTCCCATACGTTCCAGTTGTCCCAAACATCCCAAACGTCCCAGACGTCCCAGATGTCCCATATGTCCCTAACGTCCCAGACGTCCCAGATGTCCCATATGTCCCTAACGTCCCAGACGTCCCAGACGTCCTAGATGCCCCATATGTCCCATATGCCCCTAACGTCCCAGACGTTTTAGATGTCCTATATGTTCTTAACGTCCCAGACGTCCCAGATGTCCCATATGTCCCTAACGTCACCGACGTCCTAGATGTCTTATATGTTTCTAACGTTCCAGACGTCCTAGATGTCCCATATGGCCTTAACGTCCCAAACGTCTTACATGTCCCATATGTCCTTAACATCTCAGACGTCCCAGGCGTCCTAGATGTCCTACGTGTCCCTAACGTCCAAGACGTCACAGATGTCCCATACGTCCCTAACGTCCCAGCCGTTCCAGTTGTCCCATACGTCCCTAACGTCCCTGACGTCCTAGATGTCCCATATGTCCCTATCGTCCCAGACGTCCCAAACGTCCTAGTTGTCCCATATGTCCCTAACGTATCAGGCGTCCTTGATGTCCCATATGTCCCTAACGTCCCATACGTCCCAGACGTCCTTGATGTCCCTTACATCTCACACGTCCTAGATGTCCTATATGTCCCTAACGTCCCAGACGTCCCAGATGTCTCATATGTCCCTAACGTCTTATACGTCCCAGATGTCCCATCTGTCCCATATGTCCCTAACGTCCTAGACGTCACAGATGTCCCATATGTCCCTAACGTCCCAACCGTTTCAGATGTCCCATATGTCCCTAACGTCCCAGACGTCCCAGACGTCCCAGACATCCCAGACTTCCCAAACGTCGCAGACGTTTCAGATGTCCTAGATGTCCCATATGGCCCTAACGTCCGAAACGGCCTAGATGTCCTATATGTCCCTAACGTCCCAGACGTCCCAGATGTCCCATATGTTCTTAACGTCCCAGACGTCCCAGATGTCCCATATGTCCCTAACGTCCCAGACGTCCCAGACGGACAATATGTCCCATATGTTACTAACGTCCGAGGCGTCCTAAATGTCCCATATGTCCCTAACGTCCCAGACGTCCCAGATGTTCCATATGTCCCTAACGTCTCATACGTCCCAGATGTACCATTTGTCCCTTATGTCCCTAACATCCCAAACATCCTAGATTTCCTATATGTCCCTAACGTCCCAGACGTCACAGATGTCTCATATGTCCCTAACGTCTTATACTTCCCAGATGTCCCATTTGTATCATTTGTCCCTAACGTCCCAGACGTCCTAAATTTCCTACATGTCCCTAACGTCCCAGACGTCACAGATGTCCCATATGTCCCTAACGTCCCAGCCGTTCCAAATGTCCCATATGTCCCTAACGTCCCAGACGTCCTAGACGTCCCAGATATCCCAGACTTCCCAAACGTCGCAGACGTTTTAGATGTCCTAGATGTCCCACATGTCCCTAACGTCCCAAACGTCATAGATGTCCTATATGTCCCTAACGTCCCAGACGTCCCAGATGTCCCATATGTTCTTAACGTCCCAAACGTCCCAGATTTCCCATATGTCCCTAACGTCCCAGACGTCCCAGACGGCCCATATGTCCCATATGTCACTAACGTCCGAGGCGTCCTAGATGTCCCATATGTCCCTAACGTCCCAGACGTCCCAGATGTCCCATATGTCTCTAACGTCCCATACGTCCCAGATGTACTATTTGTCCCATATGTCCCTAACATCCCAGACATCCTAGATTTCCTATATGTCCCTAACGTCCCAGACGTCCCAGATGTCCCATATGTCCCTAACGTCTCATACCTCCCAAATGTACCATTTGTCCCATATGTCCCTAACATCCCAGACGTCCCAGATATCCCTGACTTTCCAAACGTCGCAGGCGTTTCAGAAGTCCTAGATATCCCATATGTCCCTAACGTCCGAGACGTCCCAGATGTCCCATATGATCTTAACGTCCCAGACGTTCCAGTTGTGCCATATGTCCCATATGTCCCTAACGTCCCAGACGTCCTAGATGTCCCATATGTCCTTAACGTCCCAGACGTTCCAGTTGTGCCATATGTCCCATATGTCCCTAACGTCCCAGACGTCCTAAATGTTCCATATGTCCCTAACGTCCCAGATGTCCAAGATGTCTCATATGTCCCTAACGTCCCATACGTCCCAGATGTCCCATTTGTCCCATATGTCCCTAACGTCCCAGACGTCCTAGATGTCCCATACGTCTCAGACATCCTAGTTGTCCTATATGTCCCTAACGTCCCAGACGTCACAGATGTCTCATATGTCCCTAACGTCTTATACTTCCCAGATGTCCCATTTGTCAGATTTGTCCCTAACGTCCCAGACGTCCTAAATGTCCTACATGTCCCTAACGTCCCAGACGTCACAGATGTCCCATATGTCCTTAACGTCCCAGCCGTTCCAGATGTCCCATATGTCCCTAACGTCCCAGACGTTCCAGAGGTCCCAGATATCCCAGACTTCCCAAACGTCGCAGACGTTTCAGATGTCCTAGATGTCCCATATGTCCCTAACGTCCCAAACGTCCTAGATGTCCTATATGTCCCTAACGTCCCAGACGTCTCAGATGTCCCATATGTTCTTAACGTCCCAAACGTCCCAGATGTCCCATATGTCCCTAACGTCCCAGACGTCCCAGACGGCCCATATGTCCCATATGTCGCTAACGTCCGAGGCGTCCTAGATGTCCCATATGTCCCTAACGTCCCAGACGTCCCAGATGTCCCATATGTCCCTAACGTCCCATACGTCCCAGATGTACCATTTGTCCCATATGTCCCTAACATCCCAGACATCCTAGATTTCCTATATGTCCCTAACGTCCCAGACGTCCCAGATGTCCCATATGTCCCTAACGTCTCATACCTCCCAAATGTACCATTTGTCCCATATGTCCCTAACATCCCAGACGTCCCAGATATCCCTGACTTTCCAAACGTCGCAGGCGTTTCAGAAGTCCTAGATATCCCATATGTCCCTAACGTCCGAGACGTCCCAGATGTCCCATATGATCTTAACGTCCCAGACGTTCCAGTTGTGCCATATGTCCCATATGTCCCTAACGTCCCAGACGTCCTAGATGTCCCATATGTCCTTAACGTCCCAGACGTTCCAGTTGTGCCATATGTCCCATATGTCCCTAACGTCCCAGACGTCCTAAATGTTCCATATGTCCCTAACGTCCCAGATGTCCAAGATGTCTCATATGTCCCTAACGTCCCATACGTCCCAGATGTCCTAGATGTCCCATATGTCCTTAACGTCCCAGACGTTCCAGTTGTGCCATATGTCCCATATGTCCCTAACGTCCCAGACGTCCTAAATGTTCCATATGTCCCTAACGTCCCAGATGTCCAAGATGTCTCATATGTCCCTAACGTCCCTAACGTCCCAGACGTCCTAGATGTCCCATATGTCCTTAACGTCCCAGACGTTCCAGTTGTGCCATATGTCCCATATGTCCCTAACGTCCCAGACGTCCTAAATGTTCCATATGTCCCTAACGTCCCAGATGTCCAAGATGTCTCATATGTCCCTAACGTCCCATACGTCCCAGATGTCCCATTTGTCCCATATGTCCCTAACGTCCCAGACGTCCTAGATGTCCCATACGTCTCAGACATCCTAGTTGTCCTATATGTCCCTAACGTCCCAGACGTCACAGATGTCTCATATGTCCCTAACGTCTTATACTTCCCAGATGTCCCATTTGTCAGATTTGTCCCTAACGTCCCAGACGTCCTAAATGTCCTACATGTCCCTAACGTCCCAGACGTCACAGATGTCCCATATGTCCTTAACGTCCCAGCCGTTCCAGATGTCCCATATGTCCCTAACGTCCCAGACGTCCCAGACGTCCCAGATATCCCAGACTTCCCAAACGTCGCAGACGTTTCAGATGTCCTAGATGTCCCATATGTCCCTAACGTCCCAAACGTCCTAGATGTCCTATATGTCCCTAACGTCCCAGACGTCTCAGATGTCCCATATGTTCTTAACGTCCCAAACGTCCCAGATGTCCCATATGTCCCTAACGTCCCAGACGTCCCAGACGGCCCATATGTCCCATATGTCGCTAACGTCCGAGGCGTCCTAGATGTCCCATATGTCCCTAACGTCCCAGACGTCCCAGATGTCCCATATGTCCCTAACGTCCCATACGTCCCAGATGTACCATTTGTCCCATATGTCCCTAACATCCCAGACATCCTAGATTTCCTATATGTCCCTAACGTCCCAGACGTCCCAGATGTCCCATATGTCCCTAACGTCTCATACCTCCCAAATGTACCATTTGTCCCATATGTCCCTAACATCCCAGACGTCCCAGATATCCCTGACTTTCCAAACGTCGCAGGCGTTTCAGAAGTCCTAGATATCCCATATGTCCCTAACGTCCGAGACGTCCCAGATGTCCCATATGATCTTAACGTCCCAGACGTTCCAGTTGTGCCATATGTCCCATATGTCCCTAACGTCCCAGACGTCCTAGATGTCCCATATGTCCTTAACGTCCCAGACGTTCCAGTTGTGCCATATGTCCCATATGTCCCTAACGTCCCAGACGTCCTAAATGTTCCATATGTCCCTAACGTCCCAGATGTCCAAGATGTCTCATATGTCCCTAACGTCCCATACGTCCCAGATGTCCCATTTGTCCCATATGTCCCTAACGTCCCAGACGTCCTAGATGTCCCATACGTCTCAGACATCCTAGTTGTCCTATATGTCCCTAACGTCCCAGACGTCACAGATGTCTCATATGTCCCTAACGTCTTATACTTCCCAGATGTCCCATTTGTCAGATTTGTCCCTAACGTCCCAGACGTCCTAAATGTCCTACATGTCCCTAACGTCCCAGACGTCACAGATGTCCCATATGTCCCTAACGTCCCAGCCGTTCCAGATGTCCCATATGTCCCTAACGTCTCAGACGCCCCAGACGTCCCAGATATCCCAGACTTCCCAAACGTCGCAGACGTTTCAGATGTCCTAGATGTCCCATATGTCCCTAACGTCCCAAACGTCCTAGATGTCCTATATGTCCCTAACGTCCCAGACGTCTCAGATGTCCCATATGTTCTTAACGTCCCAAACGTCCCAGATGTCCCATATGTCCCTAACGTCCCAGACGTCCCAGACGGCCCATATGTCCCATATGTCGCTAACGTCCGAGGCGTCCTAGATGTCCCATATGTCCCTAACGTCCCAGACGTCCCAGATGTCCCATATGTCCCTAACGTCCCATACGTCCCAGATGTACCATTTGTCCCATATGTCCCTAACATCAAAGACATCCTAGATTTCCTATATGTCCCTAACGTCCCAGACGTCCCAGATGTCCCATATGTCCCTAACGTCTCATACGTCCCAAATGTACCATTTGTCCCATATGTCCCTAACATCCCAGACATCCTAGATTTCCTATATGTTTCTAACGTCCCAGACGTCCAAGATGTCCCATATGTCCCTACCGTCCCAGACGTCCCAGATATCCCAGACTTCCCAAACGTCGCAGACGTTTTAGATGTCCTAGATGTCCCACATGTCCCTAACGTCCCAAACGTCATAGATGTCCTATATGTCCCTAACGTCCCAGACGTCCCAGATGTCCCATATGTTCTTAACGTCCCAAACGTCCCAGATTTCCCATATGTCCCTAACGTCCCAGACGTCCCAGACGGCCCATATGTCCCATATGTCACTAACGTCCGAGGCGTCCTAGATGTCCCATATGTCCCTAACGTCCCAGACGTCCCAGATGTCCCATATGTCTCTAACGTCCCATACGTCCCAGATGTACTATTTGTCCCATATGTCCCTAACATCCCAGACATCCTAGATTTCCTATATGTCCCTAACGTCCCAGACGTCCCAGATGTCCCATATGTCCCTAACGTCTCATACGTCCCAAATGTACCATTTGTCCCATATGTCCCTAACATCCCAGACGTCCCAGATATCCCTGACTTTCCAAACGTCGCAGGCGTTTCAGAAGTCCTAGATATCCCATATGTCCCTAACGTCCGAGACGTCCCAGATGTCCCATATGTCCTTAACGTCCCAGACGTTCCAGTTGTGCTATTGTCCCATATGTCCCTAACGTCCCAGACGTCCTAGATGTCCCATATGTCCTTAACGTCCCAGACGTTCCAGTTGTGCCATATGTCCCATATGTCCCTAACGTCCCAGACGTCCTAAATGTTCCATATGTCCCTAACGTCCCAGATGTCCAAGATGTCTCATATGTCCCTAACGTCCCATACGTCCCAGATGTCCCATTTGTCCCATATGTCCCTAACGTCCCAGACGTCCTAGATGTCCCATACGTCTCAGACATCCTAGTTGTCCTATATGTCCCTAACGTCCCAGACGTCACAGATGTCTCATATGTCCCTAACGTCTTATACTTCCCAGATGTCCCATTTGTCAGATTTGTCCCTAACGTCCCAGACGTCCTAAATGTCCTACATGTCCCTAACGTCCCAGACGTCACAGATGTCCCATATGTCCCTAACGTCCCAGCCGTTCCAGATGTCCCATATGTCCCTAACGTCCCAGACGTCCCAGACGTCCCAGATATCCCAGACTTCCCAAACGTCGCAGACGTTTCAGATGTCCTAGATGTCCCATATGTCCCTAACGTCCCAAACGTCCTAGATGTCCTATATGTCCCTAACGTCCCAGACGTCTCAGATGTCCCATATGTTCTTAACGTCCCAAACGTCCCAGATGTCCCATATGTCCCTAACGGCTCAGACGTCCCAGACGGCCCATATGTCCCATATGTCGCTAACGTCCGAGGCGTCCTAGATGTCCCATATGTCCCTAACGTCCCAGACGTCCCAGATGTCCCATATGTCCCTAACGTCCCATACGTCCCAGATGTACCATTTGTCCCATATGTCCCTAACATCCCAGACATCCTAGATTTCCTATATGTCCCTAACGTCCCAGACGTCCCAGATGTCCCATATGTCCCTAACGTCTCATACGTCCCAAATGTACCATTTGTCCCATATGTCCCTAACATCCCAGACATCCTAGATTTCCTACATGTCCCTAACGTCCCAGACGTCCGAGGTGTCCCATATGTCCCTAACGTCCCAGACGTTTTAGATGTCCCATATGTCCCTAACGTCCCAGACGTCCCAGACGTCCTAAATGTCCCATATGTCCTTAACGTCCCAGACGTTCTAGATGTCCCGTATGTCCTTAACTTTCTAGACGTCCCAAATGTCCCATATGTTCCTAACGTCCCAGACGTCTTAGATGTCCCATATGTCCCTAACGTCCCAGACGTTCTAGATGTCCCATATGTCCTTAACTTCCCAGACGCCCCAGTCGTCCCAGATTTCCCGTCCTAAATGTCCCAGACGTCCCAGTTGTCCAAACATCCCATACGTCCCAGATCTCCCACGTTTTCTATCCCAAACGCACCAGACGTCACAGACGTCCCAGAGGGCTCCGACGTCCCATACGGCTCCGACGTCCCATACGTCCCAGATGTCCTAAATGTCCCAGACGTCCCAGACGCCCCAGTCGTCCCAGATTTCCCGTCCTAAACGTCCCAGACGTCCCAGTTGTCCAAACATTCCATACGTCTCAGATGTCCCACGTTTTCTATCCCAAACGCACCAGACGTCCCAGACGTCCCAGGCGGCTCCGACGTCCCATACGTTCCAGTTGTCCCAAACATCCCAAACGTCCCAGACGTCCCAGATGTCCCATATGTCCCTAACGTCCCAGACGTCCCAGATGTCCCATATGTCCCTAACGTCCCAGACGTCCCAGACGTCCTAGATGCCCCATATGTCCCATATGCCCCTAACGTCCCAGACGTTTTAGATGTCCTATATGTTCTTAACGTCCCAGACGTCCCAGATGTCCCATATGTCCCTAACGTCACCGACGTCCTAGATGTCTTATATGTTTCTAACGTTCCAGACGTCCTAGATGTCCCATATGGCCTTAACGTCCCAAACGTCTTACATGTCCCATATGTCCTTAACATCTCAGACGTCCCAGGCGTCCTAGATGTCCTACATGTCCCTAACGTCCAAGACGTCACAGATGTCCCATACGTCCCTAACGTCCCAGCCGTTCCAGTTGTCCCATACGTCCCTAACGTCCCTGACGTCCTAGATGTCCCATATGTCCCTATCGTCCCAGACGTCCCAAACGTCCTAGTTGTCCCATATGTCCCTAACGTATCAGGCGTCCTTGATGTCCCATATGTCCCTAACGTCCCATACGTCCCAGACGTCCTTGATGTCCCTTACATCTCACACGTCCTAGATGTCCTATATGTCCCTAACGTCCCAGACGTCCCAGATGTCTCATATGTCCCTAACGTCTTATACGTCCCAGATGTCCCATCTGTCCCATATGTCCCTAACGTGCTAGACGTCACAGATGTCCCATATGTCCCTAACGTCCCAACCGTTTCAGATGTCCCATATGTCCCTAACGTCCCAGACGTCCCAGACGTCCCAGCCATCCCAGACTTCCCAAACGTCGCAGACGTTTCAGATGTCCTAGATGTCCCATATGGCCCTAACGTCCGAAACGGCCTAGATGTCCTATATGTCCCTAACGTCCCAGACGTCCCAGATGTCCCATATGTTCTTAACGTCCCAGACGTCCCAGATGTCCCATATGTCCCTAACGTCCCAGACGTCCCAGACGGCCAATATGTCCCATATGTCACTAACGTCCGAGGCGTCCTAAATGTCCCATATGTCCCTAACGTCCCAGACGTCCCAGATGTTCCATATGTCCCTAACGTCTCATTCGTCCCAGATGTACCATTTGTCCCTTATGTCCCTAACATCCCAAACATCCTAGATTTCCTATATGTCCCTAACGTCCCAGACGTCACAGATGTCTCATATGTCCCTAACGTCTTATACTTCCCAGATGTCCCATTTGTATCATTTGTCCCTAACGTCCCAGACGTCCTAAATGTCCTTCATGTCCCTAACGTCCCAGACGTCACAGATGTCCCATATGTCCCTAACGTCCCAGCCGTTCCAAATGTCCCATATGTCCCTAACGTCCCAGACGTCCTAGACGTCCCAGATATCCCAGACTTCCCAAACGTCGCAGACGTTTTAGATGTCCTAGATGTCCCACATGTCCCTAACGTCCCAAACGTCATAGATGTCCTATATGTCCCTAACGTCCCAGACGTCCCAGATGTCCCATATGTTCTTAACGTCCCAAACGTCCCAGATTTCCCATATGTCCCTAACGTCCCAGACGTCCCAGACGGCCCATATGTCCCATATGTCACTAACGTCCGAGGCGTCCTAGATGTCCCATATGTCCCTAACGTCCCAGACGTCCCAGATGTCCCATATGTCTCTAACGTCCCATACGTCCCAGATGTACTATTTGTCCCATATGTCCCTAACATCCCAGACATCCTAGATTTCCTATACGTCCCTAACGTCCCAGACGTCCCAGATGTCCCATATGTCCCTAACGTCTCATACCTCCCAAATGTACCATTTGTCCCATATGTCCCTAACATCCCAGACGTCCCAGATATCCCTGACTTTCCAAACGTCGCAGGCGTTTCAGAAGTCCTAGATATCCCATATGTCCCTACCGTCCGAGACGTCCCAGATGTCCCATATGATCTTAACGTCCCAGACGTTCCAGTTGTGCCATATGTCCCATATGTCCCTAACGTCCCAGACGTCCTAGATGTCCCATATGTCCTTAAAGTCCCAGACGTTCCAGTTGTGCCATATGTCCCATATGTCCCTAACGTCCCAGACGTCCTAAATGTTCCATATGTCCCTAACGTCCCAGATGTCCAAGATGTCTCATATGTCCCTAACGTCCCATACGTCCCAGATGTCCCATTTGTCCCATACGTCCCTAACGTCCCAGACGTCCTAGATGTCCCATACGTCTCAGACATCCTAGTTGTCCTATATGTCCCTAACGTCCCAGACGTCACAGATGTCTCATATGTCCCTAACGTCTTATACTTCCCAGATGTCCCATTTGTCAGATTTGTCCCTAACGTCCCAGACGTCCTAAATGTCCTACATGTCCCTAACGTCCCAGACGTCACAGATGTCCCATATGTCCCTAACGTCCCAGCCGTTCCAGATGTCCCATATGTCCCTAACGTCCCAGACGTCCCAGACGTCCCAGATATCCCAGACTTCCCAAACGTCGCAGACGTTTCAGATGTCCTAGATGTCCCATATGTCCCTAACGTCCCAAACGTCCTAGATGTCCTATATGTCCCTAACGTCCCAGACGTCTCAGATGTCCCATATGTTCTTAACGTCCCAAACGTCCCAGATGTCCCATATGTCCCTAACGTCCCAGACGTCCCAGACGGCCCATATGTCCCATATGTCGCTAACGTCCGAGGCGTCCTAGATGTCCCATATGTCCCTAACGTCCCAGACGTCCCAGATGTCCCATATGTCCCTAACGTCCCATACGTCCCAGATGTACCATTTGTCCCATATGTCCCTAACATCCCAGACATCCTAGATTTCCTATATGTCCCTAACGTCCCAGACGTCCCAGATGTCCCATATGTCCCTAACGTCTCATACGTCCCAAATGTACCATTTGTCCCATATGTCCCTAACATCCCAGACATCCTAGATTTCCTATATGTTTCTAACGTCCCAGACGTCCAAGATGTCCCATATGTCCCTACCGTCCCAGACGTCCCAGATATCCCAGACTTCCCAAACGTCGCAGACGTTTTAGATGTCCTAGATGTCCCACATGTCCCTAACGTCCCAAACGTCATAGATGTCCTATATGTCCCTAACGTCCCAGATGTCCCAGATGTCCCATATGTTCTTAACGTCCCAAACGTCCCAGATTTCCCATATGTCCCTAACGTCCCAGACGTCCCAGACGGCCCATATGTCCCATATGTCACTAACGTCCGAGGCGTCCTAGATGTCCCATATGTCCCTAACGTCCCAGACGTCCCAGATGTCCCATATGTCTCTAACGTCCCATACGTCCCAGATGTACTATTTGTCCCATATGTCCCTAACATCCCAGACATCCTAGATTTCCTATATGTCCCTAACGTCCCAGACGTCCCAGATGTCCCATATGTCCCTAACGTCTCATACGTCCCAAATGTACCATTTGTCCCATATGTCCCTAACATCCCAGACGTCCCAGATATCCCTGACTTTCCAAACGTCGCAGGCGTTTCAGAAGTCCTAGATATCCCATATGTCCCTAACGTCCGAGACGTCCCAGATGTCCCATATGTCCTTAACGTCCCAGACGTTCCAGTTGTGCTATTGTCCCATATGTCCCTAACGTCCCAGACGTCCTAGATGTCCCATATGTCCTTAACGTCCCAGACGTTACAGTTGTGCCATATGTCCCATATGTCCCTAACGTCCCAGACGTCCTAAATGTTCCATATGTCCCTAACGTCCCAGATGTCCAAGATGTCTCATATGTCCCTAACGTCCCATACGTCCCAGATGTCCCATTTGTCCCATATGTCCCTAACGTCCCAGACGTCCTAGATGTCCCATACGTCTCAGACATCCTAGTTGTCCTATATGTCCCTAACGTCCCAGACGTCACAGATGTCTCATATGTCCCTAACGTCTTATACTTCCCAGATGTCCCATTTGTCAGATTTGTCCCTAACGTCCCAGACGTCCTAAATGTCCTACATGTCCCTAACGTCCCAGACGTCACAGATGTCCCATATGTCCCTAACGTCCCAGCCGTTCCAGATGTCCCATATGTCCCTAACGTCCCAGACGTCCCAGACGTCCCAGATATCCCAGACTTCCCAAACGTCGCAGACGTTTCAGATGTCCTAGATGTCCCATATGTCCCTAACGTCCCAAACGTCCTAGATGTCCTATATGTCCCTAACGTCCCAGACGTCTCAGATGTCTCATATGTTCTTAACGTCCCAAACGTCCCAGATGTCCCATATGTCCCTAACGTCCCAGACGTCCCAGACGGCCCATATGTCCCATATGTCGCTAACGTCCGAGGCGTCCTAGATGTCCCATATGTCCCTAACGTCCCAGACGTCCCAGATGTCCCATATGTCCCTAACGTCCCATACGTCCCAGATGTACCATTTGTCCCATATGTCCCTAACATCCCAGACATCCTAGATTTCCTATATGTCCCTAACGTCCCAGACGTTACAGATGTCCCATATGTCCCTAACGTCTCATACGTCCCAAATGTACCATTTGTCCCATATGTCCCTAACATCCCAGACATCCTAGATTTCCTATATGTTTCTAACGTCCCAGACGTCCAAGATGTCCCATATGTCCCTACCGTCCCAGACGTCCCAGATATCCCAGACTTTCCAAACGTCGCAGGCGTTTTAGAAGTCCTAGATATCCCATATGTCCCTAACGTCCCAGACGTCCTAGATGTCCCATATGTTCCTAACGTCCCAGACGTCTTAAATGTCCCATATGTCCCATATGTCCTTAACGTCCCAGACGTCCTAGATGTCCTACATGTCCCTAACGTCCCAGACGTCACAGATGTCCCATATGTCCCTAACGTCCCAGACGTCCTAAATTTCCTACATGTCCCTAACGTCTCATACGTCCCAGATGTACCATTTGTCCCATATGTCCCTAACATCCCAGACATCCTAGATTTCCTATATGTCCCTAACGTCCCAGACGTCCCAGATGTCCCATATGTCCCTAACGTCTCATACGTCCCAGATGTACCATCTGTCCCATATGTCCCTGACATCCCAGACGTCCTAAATTTCCTAC
>CALNHX010008639.1:0-58323 GCA_940337035.1 Agriotes lineatus
AAACAATTACTAGGGAAGAAGTTGAGGATGCAATCCAAAAAAACAAAAATAGGTAAAGCCTGTGAGGAAGATGGCATAGCCCTAGAGCTGTTAAAATGGATGGGCCAAAATAATATGCAGAATGGAAAGCAATATGGGATGTAAAAAAACAGATTTATTGAGAAAGAGCATTCACTCGATGAGGTATTTGAAGTAAAGTTCATGGTCAACACTGATTCATCATCCGAAGATGACAACGAGGAAAGGGCGACCGAGAAACAGATGGATGGAGGCAGTAAAAGCAGATCCAAGGATAAAGGCATAGTAGAGTGGAGGAAACTAGCAAAAGACCAGAAAGAGTGAAGGAAAATTGTCTAGCAATGGGCCTGAATGGCCTGTGAACGCGTTATATATATTACGTCTAGAAAGTAACTGAAAAAAGTAATTCCTTTTTAGCTTCTCGGAAATAAACATATTTGACATATAGGATTGTCTTTTGTTTTTAACCATGACCTACTACCCTGACAATATGCACACAAAATTTTAGAGGCCTAGGACTTCTAAAAGAAGGTTTCATGACATTTCTTAAAATTATAAAATTCCGGATGCTTTCTAGACATACTATATTATAAGAAACTTCGAGAAGAGAATACCTGGTGTAAACCTGTTGAAAAGTGGAAGACCGAAAATATTAAGTCAAGCTAATGAACAAAGACTGGTTGAAGTGGCAAAAAACAAAGTGGGAAGGTCAATGAGCAAGTTATCTACAAGATTTCACGTTTCACGAATGACAGTAAGTAGTACTATCTCCCGATATAACCTGAAATACAGAAAAAGAACAAACGCTCCAAAATACACCACTAACCAGTTACAAAAAATTCCGAGATGTTGCGGTGCATTAAGACGTGTTCATTTTGTTGATAAAGTTGTCGTCATGGTCATGTTCCAATTCAGAGATGAAGGGTAATGACGGCTTCTACATGGATAACATACAAAACTGTCCAGACAAAGTAAGATTGAAAGAAAAAGTAAAATTTTCCGAAAAATGTTTACTGTGGAGCGCCATTTCTGGTGTTGCTTAGCCGTACACCGGACACACTCGTGGTGAAGCCATCAATGCGAACATTTATATAAAGCAATGTTTAATAAAACTTCGTCAGTTTATAACTACTAATCACCCCAATGATGACGTAAGAAGTAGAAAGGCCCTGGTCCAAACAACCTACCAAATGAACTATTCACGTACGGCCCCCACACAACTAATGGAAGAACTGATGACCTTATTCCAAAGAATGCTCCACCAGTTCTATTTAACTGCTATGCATTATAACATGGAAATATCGACCGACAAAACCAAGTTTCTGGTCTTTGAGGTGTGAAACTGAGTACAAATCAAGATTGAATAAAAAAAGTGTTAAGGTTTTAGAAATAAAAGACTCGGCTTGTGCAAGTTTATTAACAATGGAACATGTCTGTATTAGATGGATGCTTACAAGAGACTGCTTAAAAACCTAGTACATGTCGGCGGTTTATGAGGGTAGCCATAAACCCAGTAACCCAAACATTTGGCACACAGCAGCAAGTGCAAAACCCTGTCAGTTAAGTTAAGTTTTCTTACAACTAAGCGGCATAGTACAAGCAAAACATTTAAAACATCAACAAGAAGTAAAAACTCAAACAAATGTAGCATCAAGAGTTTTAGGATGTCTAAAAATATCATTTGGAACAACAAATTCATGAATAGAGATGCTAAAATCCATATCTATAAAACATGCATCCGCCAGATAATGACATATGAGGCAGAAATGAAAGCAGACATGACAAAATCAATTCTCATATCAAGAGAGACAAAAACACTTCGCTGCATCAACAGAACTGCACTGAGAGATAGAATTCCAAACTCAAATAAAAAGACAATTGCCATGTAAAGGTTTTAGTAAGATTGGTGCGACAGCGAAGAAGGAAATGAAATGATTCCGTCACCCACATGGGCAACAACCGAATATTAACGATAGCAAGAGATAGTATACCAACAACAGCTCGTCGACCTCCCGGCAGATCATCTAAACGATGGCAAAAGTTTTGGACATCTTCATTGCAAGATATATAGTATATACAGGGTGTAGAAATGCTTTACGCACCATAGGGATTTCAATGGTAATTTCTTCACATGAAAATATATGCTTCCCTAATTATTTTAGAGCAAACTTGTATGGAAGTTTTTTGTAGAGAAAAAAATTCCGTATCCATTTAAGCCAGAATTTGTCATTTTACATTTCGGAAAACCGAAAATTTAAAGAAATAAAATACCATTTTTAGACAAATCAGCGGTGCCTTGAAATTACTAAATCATCTCAAAGCATCAACAAATTAGTTTGCTGTTTATTTGGTTGCCGTTACATTTGACAGATGCAAACAAATAAACAGCAAACTAATTTGTTGATGCTTTGAGATGATTTAGTAATTTCAAGACACCGCTGATTTGTCTAAAAATGGTAATTTTTTTCTTTAAATTTTCGGTTTTCCAAAATGTTAAATGACAAATGCTGGCATAAATGGATACAGAATTTTTTTTCTACAAAAAACTTCAATACAAGTTTGCTCTAAAATAATTAGGGAAGCAAATATTTTCATATGAAAAAATTACCATTGAAATCCCTATGGTGCGTAAAGCATTTCTACACCCTGTATAATTTGGCGCTTCAGGCTCTCAAGGCCCATGGCTTCTTTGTCCTTATAGGCTTGTATTTTCTATTATATGTTGCACTACCTTCCTCCATACTGTCCTGTCTTGGGCTTTTTGGTTCCATCTTTCTATTCCAGCGTATTTTAAATCTTCTATTACTGCCTCCATCCATTTCTTCTTTGGTCTACCTCTTTTTCTCTTTCCCCCTTGGGCTAGTAGTACTTTTTTGGTATTCTATTTGGCTGCATTCTTTCCATATGTCCCAACCATCTAATTCTTTGGGCTCTAGTTCTTTGTGTTATTGTTCTTTTCCATAAGTTTTTACTATTTCTTTATTGGTACAACGCCTCCAGTTCCCTTCATTATACTCGATTCCACCATATACAACAACTTCCTCTCCCAAGCTTCTAGTTTCTTAGCTTTTTGCTTGTTCATTACCCAAAATTCGGCACCGTACAGAATGGCGGGGCATATTAGCTTTCTGTACAACCTTATCTTAGCTGCCAAAGAGACATGTTTAGATCTTAGCAGTTTTTTCAATGCTCCGGCTGCTTTACTTCCTTTTCCTATTCTCTTCTCTATTTCTACTTTTTCTTTTTTACTGACGCTCCCTCTTCTTCTTCTTTCACTATGCCCTTATGCCCTTTCAGGTGTCAGGTTTGGACTCCCTTATCCATTTTTTCTATTTCTGTCTACATTCGGCCAGTCTTCTCATGTCTCATGCCTATCTCATTTATCTTTCCTATCCATGTTTTCTTGGGTCTTCCTCTCCTTTTCTTATGGTTTGATTTTGCTGATATCACTTTTTTGGTTAATCTGTTCTGGTCCATTCTTGATATATGACCATACCAGCCCAGTTGTCTGTTCTCTATTTCCTTCAATACTGGTTCCTGGTCCAGGGTATTTCTGATGTCCTCGCTTTTGTTTCTATCGGGTTTTGTGATGTCTGCTATTTTTCTAAGGTACTTCATTTTGACAGCATTTATGGGGAATTTATGCTTCCTTTGGAGTGTCGATGATTCACAGCCGTATGTAATTATTGGTCGTGTAATGGTGTTATAAACTCTCAATTTCGTTTTCTTTTCTATTTCTTTCTTTCCTAGTATCGTTTTATTAATACTGTAATATACTCTTGTTGCCTTCTTTAGTTTGTCATTTATGTCCATATTTACATTCCCGTTACTGGTTATTATGTTGCCCAGGTATTCGAAACAATTAACTTCTTCCCCGTTTATCTCTATACTTAAGTTTTCATTTTCTACCCTCTTATTTATGATCATGTGTTTTGTTTTCTCTGTATTTATGGTCATTTTTAATTTCTCAATTTCTTGTTGCCATATCCATGTCAGTGAATGCATTTATTCTTGGTTATTTGCTATCAGGACAATGTCGTCCGCGTAGAGGAGGGAGTCTACTGTTACTGGTAATAGTTCCCAGAATCCTATCATTGTTTGATGTTCCTTTGATCTTTTTCTTGTGTTTTTAATTAGTCTGTCCATTATAATTATAAATAATAGAGGGCTCAGGCTATCTCCCTGTTTTATTCCTTTATCTAACTTGAACTTTTCTGATCTTTTCCCTTCTATTTCTAGTAAATCGATTTGATCACTTTATGATTTTCTTTAGAGTTTTGTATTGTTCTATTATTTTCCATAATATCCCTCGGTTGATTGCAGCCTTCAGATCGATGAAGATAATGTGTAATTCTTCTCCACTTTGAATTTTCCTTTCGATTATGTTTCTGAATATGTGTACACTATCATTTGTACTTCTTCCCCTCCTGAAGGCAGCTTGTTCTTCTTCTAAAATGCTTTCAAAATGGGCTCTCAAACACTTTTCTACTATAGGTGTATATAGTTTGAAGTAGACTGATGTTAAGCATATTGTCCTATAATTGTCACAGTCTGGTCACCTTTTTTATAAATGGGTAGTATTAGGTTTTTCTTCCAGTACTATTTCTGATTTCCATGCTTCATTACAAATATTCCGTATCCAGTCTTTTCCTTTTTCTCCCAACCATTTAACCATTTCTGGGGCTATTTTATCTTCACCTGCAGCTTTCTCTATTGTGATGTTTCTAATTTCTTCCCCCGTTATTTCTTTCGTTTGTTCCTCTCCTTCTGCGCCTTGATTTTGATTTTCTTCCTGTTCATTTGTCTTTTGTTCAAACTTTTCCCTGTAGTAGTCTTCCCAAATTTTTAGTTTTTCCTCTGGTTCAAAATGCAGTTGGTTATTCTCATCCCTGATTGCATATTCAAATTGATCTCTCTTCTTTCTTAGTGATTTTATTTTGGACCAGAAAATCCTGGTGTTTGTTCTGAAGTCGTTATTTAATTCCTTGCCAAATTCTTCCCAGCTTTTCTTTTTGTTTCTTTTACTTTTCACTATGATTCTTTTCCTGGGATAGTTTAACCTGGCCTCTTCATCTTTCTTTTCTTGGTATTCTCTCCATGCTTCCTTTTTCTCTTTTATTTTTGCTTTTAACTCTATAATCCACCAATATGTTCTCTTGTTTGTGATTTATATTTGTATTACCACATACATCTGTCAATAAACGGATCCATTGATTACCTCGAAATAGGGTTGTGTATCACAGGAGAGATATTAAAAACACCAAACCTTCCCCATGTATGGGGACATACATCTGTAGCTGCTTGTAATATGGCATTTTTAAAGGTATTCCATAGGTCGTTTAGGTTCTTAACAGGTTATCTATTCTATCTCGGTTTTCCGTTCGTAATATCGGGTCTTTTAGTTTTTTCGTGTTTATTCTTTCCTATATTAACTGTTTTTTGTCTTTAAAAATATGTTTCGTACATAGATCGGCTAGGACCAAGCTATGTTGTGTTCCTAGCTCTGCTTTTTTTAAATTCTGATATCCTTTATTTCTTTCAGATCGGCATTATGTACTACGTAGTCAATTAGGCTCTTTGCATTTCTTTCCAATGCTTCGAAAGTGTATATATTCTGTGGTTTTTGCTTCCAGAAGGTGTTCCCGATTATTAGGTCATTTATCTGACAAAAGTGAATGTATCATTTTGTCAGAATACGGTACGCCAATGGTTCGATCCGGCGCATTTGACGTCACCGTTTCGTGAAGCCGCTAGTAATGAACAGTCGCTGCTTGCGCATCACTTCGGTCGTGTTTTGTTACATGTTGTATTGTATTGATGTGTCAATCTGTTTTTGATTATTGTGTAACTGCAATAAAGTGTTCGCTTGTCCATCGGGGCGTTCTTTATTTCACTGCTAATACTGCTAATAGGTTACGGGCCTAGGATCACATATGCCCAAGGGTGGAAGTTTTTAACCTAAAAAGTAAGTAAAAACCGCGAACTCAAAAACAGTGCCGAGCCGTGATTCATATTGACTTGTGTGCCGGAAGAAATCGTTTTGTCCAAATATGAGTGGTGTAAACGTTACTCGTATTGAAACTTTGAACAAAGACAATTACGACACATGGAAAATTCAAATGGAGGCATTGCTGGTCAAAACCGATGCGTGGGGCTACGTCAACAGGGACATTGCAAGATCAACTTCGGCGGGGAGCGATGGTGCAGGCGGCCGGTCAGCCGAAGCTGCAGCGGCCTGGGATACATGCGACAAGAAAGCAAAATCCGACATCATTTTGTCGATCTCTCCATCAGAACTGAAGCAAATAAAAGGTTGTGCAACGTCTCGCGATGTGTGGTTGAAATTAGAAACCATTTACCAGTCCAAAGGTCCAGCCCGGAAGGCGACGTTATTAAAACAGCTGACCCTGCAGCGAATGCAAGAAGGCAGTGACGTGCGTGAGTACCTAAACAGCTTCTTTGACGCGGTAGATAAACTGACCGATATGGAAATCGAAATTAATTCGGACTTATTAGCCATCATGTTGCTGTATAGTTTGCCGTCAAGCTATGAAAATTTTCGCTGTGCTATCGAATCTAGGGACAAACTGCCGAAACCGGAAGTGCTTCGCGTAAAAATCGTAGAAGAAAGCGACGCGCGGGAAAACAAAGCGTGCAACGCGGCCGCGGGGCAGGGAGCGATGTTCGCCAAGAAAAAATCCCACCAGTGGTGGCGTCAATCTAATAATTCTCCGGAAACAAACGTTGAAACGAAGAAAAACTCTTCTGAAACTTTCAAATTTCGGTGTCACAAATGTAGGAAAATCGGCCACAAGGCATCGGAGTGTAAAAGTAAAGTGAAAAACGCGCAATCATCTGCGAAATGCGATACAGACTCTCAACGAGTATGCCTACGCGTTGGAGCTTCACGAACTGATTCAAAGAACAAAGAACGCAAATGGTGTCTCGACAGTGCGCGACGTCCCACTTGTGCAATAATCTCGAAGATTTCGTGGAAATCAGTGACTCTGTACGCGATAATCTGACTCTTGCGAATAGTGCGCCGACGGAAATTGTTGCCAAAGGCAGTGCATCGTTCGTAGCCGATGCTTTTGGCGAAATAAAATACGTTAATCTGAGCAACGCGTTACACGTACCCGATCTGCGTACGAATCTGTTATCGGTTGGAAAAATTACCTCGAATGGTTTTGATGTTCTATTCAAAGAAGAATGTGCTCTTGTACTAAATAAAATGGGAGAAGTTAAACTTGTTGCTGAACGTGTAGGGGATTTGTATTACATACGAGAGTTCGAACGTGAACAATCTAAAAGATTCAGCGTTTACGTGTCAAACCGGGTCGGGAAATCTAATGTCATGGCATCGACGCTTAGGGCATTTAAACGCGAAAGACGTTCTATTATGCAAACGTAAAGGTTACATTCCAGGCCACGACTTCAAAGCTGATGAAGACTGCAACCTTGAATGCGAGGTGTGCTACAAAGGAAAGATGACCAGGCTTCCTTTTCCCAAGAAATCCGAGAGGAAGACCGAAACTTTGGAAATTATCCACACTGACGTTTGCGGTCCTATGCAAATCGAATCCAATGGAAAAGCCAGATACTACGTCGAATTCATCGATGACCATTCTCGTTATTGTTTTGTTTATTTCATTAGGCACAAGAACGAAGTCATCCAAAAGACGAAGGAATTTCTGAAACTTGTCGAAAATCAGCAAGGACGAAAAGTAAAATGTTTCCAGTCTGACAACGGAACCGAATACACAAGCAAAGAATTCGATGACCTATTGAAAAGTCAGGGAATTACACGAAGATTAACCAGTCCATACTGTCCAGAACAAAATGGAATTGCGGAGAGGAAAAACCGTACTCTACTGGACACTGCACGTTGTTTATTGATCCAATCCGGCTTACCGACCTCGTTTTGGGCTGAAGCGGTGAACACGGCAAATTACATTCGTAATCGATGTCCTACAAAAAGTTTGGACGGGGTTACACCGTATGAAGTTTGGACAGGAAAACCTCCAGATCTATCTCATCTTCGAGAGTTTGGATGTAAAGTGTTCTGCCTGAACCGTGACCCTGGCAAAAGTAAATTGGACGATAGGTGCTTAGAAGGCACGTTCATTGGTTATTCCGAACAAACCAAAGGTTTCAAGGTGTGGCTACCAAACGAAAAGAAAATAATTGTAACACGGGATGTGAAATTTCTTGAGAAACAAACTCCCTTGGTTAAAGAATTCGAAGATTTCGTGCCGAGCGACATACTTGAATCGAGAACTCCCGAAGTTTTTGCAGAAAACGAAGAAACTCGTACTATGGACATACGTTTGGACTATCCTAACTTGGAATACGAGGAACCTGAACCTGAAGACGAGCCACCTGAGCCTGAGGAAAGCGTTATCAGACGTGGACCCGGAAGACCAAAATTGGTGAGGAGTGGATCAAGGGGAAGACCACGAAAAGTGTACAACACGATTCCCGAGGAAGCGGAGACAGCAGAAATTGCAGAACAGGCGTTTTTGGCCGAGATACCCATGAATCATGTCATAAATGGACCGGATGCTGCAGAATGGTATCAAGCAATGGCTATCGAAGTAAAATCTATCATCAAAAATGACACTTGGGAACTTGTGGACCGTCCTCCAGACCAAGATGTAATAGGCAGCAGAATCGTACTACGAAACAAGTATCGTGCTGATGGAACGCTCGACTGGTTGCACAAGGCTTTAGTCAACGGCCTGGTATTCACTTCAACGAAACATTTGCTCCAGTCGCACGTTTAAGTTCTGTAAGGTTGGTTACGGCTTTATCAGCTCGATGTGGAATGAAGATACACCAGCTCGATGTGACTTGCGCTTACTTGAACGGTGATCTCGAAGAAGTCATTTACATGGAACCACCAAAACAACTTAGAGTAATCCTAGAAACCATCGTGGAAAATCAATCCGATGATTCTGAAGTTGGAAGAAAAGCAGCCAAGATGCTCAAGGAACTCGAACAAGGTGAGAAAGTATGTTTACTCAATAAATCTCTCTATGGCTTGAAACAAGCTGGTAGAAGTTGGCATGCCAAGCTGAATCAAGTACTACTGAGCTGCGGTGCAAATCCTACCAAAGCTGATCCTTGTGTATACCGCATGGGAAAAGGGGAAGATTTGACCTTGATTGTGATATATGTCGACGACATATTGGTATCATCTAAACAAGATAAAACTATCAACGAACTGAAACGAAAATTGTCCAACGAATTTGAACTGCGAGACCTTGGAAATATTGGTCACTGCTTGGGAATTGAATTTTCTCGATCAGGAAACAAGATAAGACTTCACCAGAGAGGTTATATATCTGAAATTCTAGCCCGATTCGGTATGTCAGAAGCCAAACCTGTATCTACTCCCATGGACATCAACGTCAAACTCACAAAACCGACGGAAGAAGCCACTGAAGAAGAGAAGAGGCTCCCGTACAGGGAACTGATAGGCGCTCTTACCTATCTGGCAATGGCTACCCGGCCTGACATATGCTTTGCAGTTAGTTTTCTCGGACAGTTTAATAATTGCTACAGGAATATACATTGGACTGCTGCTAAGCGGATACTTCGTTATCTGAAAGGTACAGAGGGATTAGGAATCCTTTACGAACCTGACAGCCAGGGAATAAGAGGCTACGTGGATGCCGATTGGGGAAACTGCATTGATGACAGGCGCTCTTATACTGGATATTCGTTTATTCTATCGTCTGGAGCTATATCATGGGATGCTAGGAAGCAAAGAACTGTCGCCCTTTCGTCTACTGAAGCGGATTACATGGGATTGACGGAAGCTGCTAAGGAAGCCTTATATTTGAAGAATTTTGTAACAGAACTTGGTTTTTCCCACCTAGCTGATGTGGAGATATACAACGATAATCTGAGTGCCCTCAAGTTAGCGAGCAACCCAACCTTTCATGGCAGAAGCAAGCATATCGACATCAGGTACCACTTCATACGAGAAGCTATTCGGAATGGTCCCCTGAGAGTTTTACATGTCAAGACGGAAGATATGGCAGCTGACGTGCTTACGAAGTGTTTACCTAGACCTAAACATTTGAAATGCCTGGAGATGATGAACATTTGGAATCACCATGGAAAAGATAAGTCATCCGCTGCGTATCGAGGGGAAGTGTCAGAATACGGTACGCCAATGGTTCGATCCGGCGCATCTGACGTCACCGTTTCGTGAAGCCGCTAGTAATGAACAGTCGCTGCTTGCGCATCACTTCGGTCGTGTTTTGTTACATGTTGTATTGTATTAATGTGTCAATCTGTTTTTGATTATTGTGTAACTGCAATAAAGTGTTCGCTTGTCCATCGGGGCGTTCTTTATTTCACTGCTAATACTGCTAATATTTCTGTTTCTATTCTACGCATCCCAGCCCTGAGCCTACATCATTTCCCACTCGCACATCCCAGTCACCTGTTAATATTATATTCAGGCATGTTTCTCTTAGTTTCTGTCACTCGCAAGTATTCAAATTGCCTGACTTCTTCGAAATGGTACGTCTTCCCCACTGCTGTAATAACTTGTAAGTGTTGACCTTCTCTTACTTCCTGTGCCCTTATCATTTTCATATATTTTGTTTTGTCGGTATTCACCTGCAACCCATACTCGTTTGCTTTCTTTTCCAAGTTTCTGAATACTGTTTTTAATTCTTCCACTGATCTGCTTATTGGTGCCACATCATCTGCAAATTCCAATCCTTTTATTACTATATTGTTTTTCTGCTTTTCTCTCTTGTTTCTCCAGGTCATGTTCAAGTTTACCAATTCTCCTTTTTCTTTTTGCCAAGTTTTTGCTTTTTCCTCCCATTCTGCTTTTACCTTTTGCACTTCTTCCTTCACTTTCGTAAATCCAAGTGTTTATTGTTAAATTCGTTTTTCAGCTCTTCCTTCATTTCATCCAGTTTTTTTAATATTGTGTCCATCTCTTCTATTTCTTGCTCTCCTGCCTGATTTTCTTTTGTTGTCTTTGCTAGATTTTGTTTTTTCTGTGGGCTTCTGCCTGTTTTCGCACTTTTATGGAATGCTGTCAGTTGACCCTGCTCCGACTTCTCCAATTCTTCTGGGTCTTCCCGCTCCCTTTTCCGTTTTATGAATTCTTCTGCGTTGGGGACACTATTTGCCCTTGATTTCCCCAATAATCTAAGTTCTTTCCTGTTCCTGTTCATATATCTTATCACTTATTTATGGAAATTCTTGCTCGCCCGTGACCTAAAGTAGCGCCACTGCTCAGATTGCGCAGTCTTTAAGATGCAAAATAAATACTGCTAATATGACCCAGCCCTCAGTACGCTTACGTCCCGGCGCTCCGTACAATCGCTAACATAAATTAACTAGCTTTACGTTGCCGCACTATCGGTTTCGCTTCCTTATTTGATCCACTCTAGGTTATCGCGCTGTACCCCTTTCTGCACTTCGCTTATTTTGATCAAGAGATGTACCAATCACAGAGTTCCTTGATCGTGACCATGAATGTGACATCTGCACTGCGCTGCGATCTGTAACTTTCGCCTCTTTGTGAGGAAAATTTTCCTTCCACCTTTGTGGTATTTTAATGTTAAATCACTATTCACTGCTGCAGTCCATTTTGTGTCCAGGTATCTCACTTCACCTACACTCATCCATTGTATACATTTCTGCCTTGTAATTCCACTTCACTTTACACAGTTTAAATCGCGAGTTGAGGCTGCAGTTTGCCAGTAACTCGACGTCGCGTTTACGCGTCGAAGATATATAGTGGCAATTTTTAATTTTTAAAAGCAAGCCGAAGGCTTACTATAAGAGAAAGAAGAAGTAGTAGAGGTGTTTAGTAATTCAGACGTTTCAACTTTTCTCCCACAAACAAACTAGAAAACTATACAAACCTAAAAAATATAGAAAGACATTAAATTAATCTATCATACCCGCAAAATTAATTAAATCAGTTGCCAATGAACACGTCGACCGCCATTCGAATTAAATATAACTTGCAAGAATAATTGTCCATGAAGCTGTGGGAGCTAAATTAACTCGCATGCAATATATTTGTGTTTGGAGTCCTGCAAGTTAGCTAATCGTGTGCTGTACTATCAGCAATTTTTAGAAATAGGCCCTGGATACCATCTCTAATAGTTGGTCTGCGCAAATTTATGAAATTTTTCTTGACTCCATGAAACATTAGCTATTGTAGGCTAAAATTTGTATCAGGCCACTAATGTTTTTAAGTATTTTTACAAAAAGTGAAGTGGGGCCCATAGGTGCATTTACTTTCTTCAACATAGTGGTTAACATGTTAAAAAATCTGGTGTGATACACTCACACAACTTCCTTTTACAGTGATCTTATAATTAGTCAAAAATTTCATTTTTAATTTTTAACCATTTGTTAAAAATTTTCAAAAATTAGAAATTCTACAAAAACGGTACAAAATCGAGTGTTAGTTGAAGAGACAAATTTTCTCTAGAATTTTAAGGTGAATTCAAAAATGTAATAATATACCGGGTGTTTTATTTAAAATAGGAGTTAATAAAAAAAATAGAAAAAAAAACAAAAGAAACCCACTTTAGAAGTATTCAACTGGAAAATCACCTATCTCACATCAGTACACATTAAAAATGTAAGAAAAATGTAAAATTTAAAAAAAATCGTTAGAGCCGTTTTCGAAAAAATCGAAAAAAACTGAAAAATCACAAGAGTAAACACCTACTTCCGGTTATGCGATTTTCTTCAAAATCTTGCTGTCTCATCTACATAGTACACAAAACTTATATATGGAGTTTCAATGCCATACCTCTTTTCGTTTTTGAGATATTCTGTTCACAGACACACAGACAGACACACAGACAGACAGACAGACCAATGAAAAAAAATATGTTTTTTGGGATCAGGGGACTCTAAAACGTGAAGATCTGTTAAAAACTCAATTTCGGATTTTTGGGGTGAATCCAATACTTCCTTTATAGTAGTAAAAGGAAGTAATAATGCTGTACTAAAATAAACAAAACAAAAACATGATATTGTTGGAACAGGAAATATGCTAGACTAGACTTGATATTATTGTTACACCTAAATTCAATTACAATGAATAATTACCTCTGGTATTTTCGAAAGTTTTGTTAAGGAAGGGCTGTCTAATTTGAAGCGAGCTTGAAGTCCTCCATAGCAGTAAAATGATTTTCCATTTACTACTTGTCGCTTCGGTTTGACATTCGGTAACACTTGTTTGATCATTTTACCAAAATCTGATACTCCTAATGGTTTTAACTGATTGAGATGACAGAACTCGCTAAATATTAAGTTGAAATTAGTATAACAATTTCAAGAATACAATTAACACTATCATACTTACAAGTATTTCTGATACACAACTTGTTTTGGAAGCACACTACCAGGGTATTCTTCAAGATGAGTCAGCAACCACATGATGCTCTGGTTAATAGTGGGTAGACACCGAACGGGGGCTTGTCGGCAACGTTCACTAATATCGCTATGGGCTTTTGGCAAATTGAAATATAAAAACAAATACTGAGCAGGGGTTAAGCCCATCGCCTTTTCCATTATGCTTTCAATTATGGCCTGTGAAGATGTACTGCAATGATAATTAGGTTAAGTTATTCTGAAACTTTCTGAAAAATTTCTGAGACGTGGTAGTCAACCCTTATTTAATAGTTTCTGTTTTTTAATCTCTACCAAATTTGATACTTCGCATCACTTGTGATGTTGATAGTAATAAAATTGCAAATAAAATGTCAAAGTTTTAGTTACCTACCTTATCAAGTTACCTTTTTAGCTTCTAAAACAATTGTCAAAAATGTAGAAACTCAAGCTCACATTTATGATAAAAAATATAGGTTTACATTAATAAAAGTGTGAACATCATCATGCTTAAAGCATGGCAATTTAAAGTAGCAATTGTAACAAAAAAATAATTTTTTATAGCCGTTATCGTTTACTATGTTATTTAATTGCATACACCTATTATCTATCAACCATTCACTCACCTTAATGCTGGTTCGATGATGCGCTGGAGTTGTGTATATTTAGCTTTATCCCACTTTACTTCCCCCTCATTTGTAGTCGGTTGTTCCGCAGGATTTTCTGTTTCATTACAATTTCTTAACTTCAGTTTTAATTGCAACATCAAATACTCAGTGGCAGATAATGTTTTTACCTGCTTTAAAACATCTTCGATAGTTTTTTTGGGTATAGCACTAAAATCATTTATTGTTACATAACAATCAACTAATATTGCACACAACTAACGTAAGTGCAGTATCAACAATAGGCTGTATGAGAAACTTTCCAGTAAGGGTTTCATTGATGACGCCAGCGTTTCCAGTATTTATACCAATAGACAGATTGCCAAAACTGTTGTTAAAACTGTATGTTTTCCGATTTCTAAATGACTTTTGAAAAAATCCACTGAAAGATTATTCAAGTAAATTTTAAATTATGAATGCTTTCAGTATTATAATTTACCTAATAGCGTTTTGAACAATTCTTTGCATTTCTAGATTTTCTTGGTTTTCTTGAATTTCTTTGGGTTCTTCTTGAACCTGCTGTACATCATTGTTATCTTTATTAAGAACTTCTGCATTATTTCCAGCAGGATCCCCATTTTCTGCTCGTGGTGGCTCAGACGCAATATCCTTTCCAGTCACTCTTTTACATAAATCTCTACAAAAGGTAGTAATGTTATATATATATATATATGGAAACTTTTAATCATAAATATTATGTCAACAAATAATATCGAGTGTTCCAAAAAAAAAAAACTCATTCGCAGCATGCCATGATCAAATTGAAGTTTGCCGTAACTTGAGACGTACCCATTGATGCAAATGAACTACCATAAGTCAGAGAGAACAAAATTACATCTTGACCTTGAATTATTTTCCTGAAAATATACAAAACACTTAACCAAAACAATTTTATTGACCGTCATAATTACTACACTCGTTGTTGTTGTGTACACGCCATTTTATTTTCCCTTTTGCTTGATACAATTAAACTTAATGCAGTGTAAACTTTGACCTGTCACAGTGACCTTAATTTCACTGTTATTAATCCATAAATGTCTATTTAACAAAAGTTTGCACTTATGACAGTTATAATTTATGTCATAGTAAAGAGATGGCCTTGACGCGCAGGTGATTGTTTCTGCAGCAGATAGCTGTCAAAGTTTGTTATCAAAAATAATTATAAATATACACATTTTACTTTATTCATTACATAATGCTTTAATTATTAAAAACACTTTACCTCTAACAAAAGAAGTAACTAGAATAACTTTACAACCTCACTTTCAGTTTGAAATTCTAAATTCAACACCTGCTGTTTACTATATATAACACATGTGCTAAAAGTAAACAGCTGATTTAACTTTTAACACGCTGAATTACAAAACGTAATTTTTAGTGAAAAAAGCTAGCGCTAAGAGGTCTACTTTTAGTAGTGGTCATAGAAAAAGTATAGTATAACATAATACAAATAACATATTAGTAACCTACGATGTAAGTAACGTTATCAAGCAGATAACGTTACGTATATCGTAACACGGTTTATTTTATCCTAAAATACTAATCTTTTAAAAAATAGGAAAACTGGTTATTAATGACACTTACAACAGCGAGTGGTGGTATCACTAGTATGATAAAAACTCAATATTGTATTGTTGGTAGCATCTTAACACAACTCGTTGCTAAGGGGTTATTGTCATGATAATATAATAGGATAAAATAATAGTAGATTATGCAATAAGGGAGAGAAATTGCACTGAAGCAAAATAGCATTCTCTCTGAGTTGCATATACTATTTTTTTCACGTTGCAAGAAGATTAAAAACGAAAAACCCGTTTTTTTAAACGTCATTTATTGACATGTTGGTTACAATTATTTTAAAATTAGTAACCTATGGTAAATTTTAAAGTTGATGGCACTGTAAGTCATTATGACAAGAGCTTACAATTATGTCAAATTCGAGGTTAGCAGGTTAGTTTTTGGGTCAGTTTGTGTCAAAACCTAACCTGATAACCTCAAATTTGGCATAATTGTTGTGTCAGTCATAATGAAAACTCCCTAGGGAAATTTTTGTCTTATTTAGTCTCTAGGGAGCAAATGTTCTACTTCTGTCACAATTTTGATGCTATAGAAACGGACTTCTACTCCCGGTCGTGGAAAAAAATATATTACAAATCAGCGAATGAATAACGTTTTAACCATTACAGTACGTACAGGCACTTTCCTTGATTTTCGTGCTGCAAAATCGCTGATGATGTCACTAAAGTCCAATTCACGCAGTATATCTGACTCGATGCTCATGATAGCCAAATTTACAAGTCGTTAATGGGTTTTCAATTAATTTTAGTTTTAAGAAGGAGCGGTCACTACTGCAGTTTGTTACCATCAAAATTAGATATATCCTTAGAGCTATCTCAATGTTTTGGAAAGTGTCCTGCACACCCCTTTTCATGATAAGCTTGTACATGAAAAGTTCAGTGCTGATATCTTTTGGCTCCTCGTTTGTGAATATATTGGCAAATGTTACAAACTGACACAGTTCATCAATAAATGCAACATCCACGTCATCTAAATAAGACCTGACGAGTTGCTACACATAAACATAAGAATATAACTGAGATTGTACTAGTCACTCTAAGTAGGACTTTGACCATATGACCAAAGCAGTCGGCGTCTAAGGTACCTGGTACTCTGCATGCCTAGACCTTGTCCATTAACAAACAAGAAACTAGTCACTCAATAACACATAACATTACTACTCTCTAGAATACTAGTTCTGTTCTGACATTGTGATTGTGCTGCCATCTATGAGCAACTTAGAAAATGAAAGCTACATGCTAGGACGCTAGGACAATGGACAATGATCATATTCCTGGTCGCCAGTAATAAATAATAAATCATTTTTATTATTTTAACATAATGCAATTTGTGTTTTTCAAGTAAAAACATACTAAAAATTTAATTGTGACTATTTCGCGCATCTCTTATTAGCCAATCAAATGCCATGATTTTTCAAAATTCAACCAATCACGTGCTTTTATGGTGGCAAAAAATCAAAATTTTCCCTTGAGATTTTTCAGTTTCTTTTACCACTTATATCCATGGCAACCACTAAATATGTTGTTATAATCAAGGTGATATTTCAAAAACGTCATTTAAAACTGTCATTGTGCATCAGTATAAATGTCAAAATGAACTGATACTTGAGAAATAGTCCACAAAATGTATTTCGGGCTCATGATTTTGCTTGGATAATATTTTACTCAAGATTTGTTGTTTTTTGGCAATGCCCCTCGACAAACAAACTTTAACAAATTCCCTGCCTTCACCTCGAGAATTTGATCAAGTTAGTTTGTCTTGTGCCATTGCCAAAACAAAATACTTTCGTAAAACATTTTTACTGGCAAAATAATTTGCCCTTAATACATTATATTACTGAATAACTAAAACTGGTGTAAATTAGTAAATTATCAGCCATTGTAACTAAAAATGTGCATTACTATTTTGTGGGAAGAACAGGCCAGTTCACCAGCACAATAACTTTTTATGATTTTAAATAATTTTAACTAATTTAAAATATAAAGTTTGATTATTACATTTCATATCAAACTCGAGAAGTAAGATAGAATGTATGGAAATGTTTGTTAAATGTTTCCTATCATTATAAACAGTTCACAGCAAAGAGACATGTATTTTTCCTGTTTTGTGATATTTACCTCTATATTGGTGGGAGGCCCACTTTTGGTGGGTGGCCCAGGGCCCGGGCCCCTTGGGCCCCCCTTTAATCCGCGCCTGGGCCTACCCTAAATGAGTTTTTTTTGGAACACACAATATAATGGTACTAATTTGTTCCAAGAAGTTTTTTTTGTAAAAATTGCCATCTAATTCATTATTAATATTAAACATATACTAACCGAACGGCTACTTGGGCAGCTTGCTGTATTTTTTTATTAAAATCATTTACTTTTTCTCGATTTTCAATCTCTCCTATGACATCTAGTCTGTTTTCTATAATTTGGATTTCTGGCTCTAGATTATTAAATTCCTCTTCTTCATCATCTATTTCTATTACTTCAATTGCTTCATCGTTTTCCTTCGATACTTCAGCTTCACTGAAAAAAAAAGCAATTTGACATTATAAATTATAATTAGTTTAGATTACAACTACAATCTACATCAGCATCTATTTGACAATATACCACAGATGGAAGACGAACATGTTCTAGTTAAGTAAAGTTTCAGTGTGTTGTTATAAATACTTGTTTAAATTAGGTAAGTTTAATAGCTATCTTCGAAATGAAGAGCAATTGGCTTCATGTTATCATTCAAAACAAAGTAAAATATATTTGGTACATGCTCTGCAAAATGACAGGCTCATTTGAGTCCGCAAAATGCTATTTTAGCGGACTAGCGGAATGGTACCTTAATGGATTTTAGCGGACTGAAAGGTAACTTAGCAACACATTAGAAACGTCATCTTTTTTAATTGACATAATTTACATTTTTCTGACTTATAGCAGACAATTTGCAGAGCTGATACCAAAAAATATTGTATTGTTACGATTTGCGTTCTTTAATGAAATGGAAACTGTACTTTAGTTAGCTATAAGCCATTTGTATCATAAATATTTTAAGGTAGAATTCGTAGGCAAAATGTAATATTAAAATTTCAACAAGGGAATGTTAGCCTATGTTTAGAAACGTGCCTTTCTCTGGGAAGCTGGAGATATTTCAATCTCACGAATAGATTAGAGTAAATTTATGCGGGGTTTACTTCGTACGCCAAAAAATTAGACAAAGGTATATGGCCAGAACGTGATCAGAAGTGCAACTGTTGCAACTCGATCGTAAAAATTTCGTGCCGGCGGGGGCAAATTCTTGTAGCAGCATTATAAAACTTTATTAGTAATAATTTGCGAGGGATCGAGCTTGATAAATTTCATTGTGTGAAAGCTTCAAATTTGTCAAATTCATAGAAGTATTATGAACTGTCACGTCCGTATGTACGTGCCAAAAGTCTAAAAATTAGAACTACTCTGATAAGCTTATTTGGAAATTTGTAAACGCCTACCGAGTTTTCTTGGTCAAACTGGACTTAGAATTTAGTTAGTTAATAAGAAGAAGTTGCCACCTCGGTGGTTGAGTGGGCTTGTTGTCTGCTTAGCAACCAGGTGGACATGGGTTCAAATCTGGCCGTAGCCGAGGATTTTCTCGGAGCGGCAGTGGATTTGAACTCATTAGTTAAGTTAGATGTAAGTTGTTGTGTGTGTGGTATGTTTGCATGCGGGGGAGCGTAGTGTAAGTCGCGTGCGGCGCATTACCTTCATTGCACTTTCCGCGAGGTGTGAATGGTCCTCGACACGGAAAGGTAAAAGAGGCTATAGATTATATGAATAAGAAGAAGTTAATAAGTAAAGTTAAGAAGCAACGGTATTAAACTTAAATGTTCTGTAAACGGCAGAAAAATAAATGCAAGTATTTGTACTTAAGTGTTCTTATTAATCTCGCAACAGTAGTTTT
Organism: Agriotes lineatus; assembly: GCA_940337035.1. Taxonomy (NCBI): domain Eukaryota; kingdom Metazoa; phylum Arthropoda; class Insecta; order Coleoptera; family Elateridae; genus Agriotes; species Agriotes lineatus. The sequence continues at coordinate 19,572 of CALNHX010008639.1, forward strand.
AGTCTTCGTGTCCAAGTGTATTTTAACTAAAAGGATTGCCAGTTACCCTGACTTTAGGCGTCCCGCGGCAGTATGCATCACGTACGCAAATAGTTTTAGGGGGCTCCTCTCATTAAAGGCTCCTTCATCGCCTCGTTTTTAAAAACGCTTTGCCTCCTACAACTTCATTTTGCGTACTTGATATATAATATACTATTTTCTACTCATAACATTGAAATCAGTCATTTTGCCATTGATTCCAGTGGTTGAAATTGCATTTCAACCACTAGAGATTGAAATGCTCGGACTACCGGGATTTCAAACTGTTTCACATTCAATTGGTGACAAGAGAAATGTCACTTTATGTTTACTTTTTTCTAAAGTGCATTAATTTGTTAAAATGAGTGAAAATTCGTAGAAAAAATAGTATATGCAACTCGTGGCTGATAAAATTTCAACGTCTCGAGTTACTTTTTTCAACTCGCTTCGCTCGTTAAAAAAAAACCACTCTCAACGTTGAAATTTTATTTCAACCACTTGTCCCATAATATACTATTAATGCAATTTTACAATCATAATAATAATATCCTGTGGCTTGTGGTAGGAAACCTGGTGTCACAGTTATCAGGTGGCGAGTGTCATCAAAATGACAGCCGGGATACGCATCTGAGTGCCTTCCCTATCGTGACCATTTGACTGACACAGTAGCATGTGTCCATGTCAACAAACTGATTTTAAATTTTAAAATCATTTTTGAGTATACAGTGTGTCCGTGTCCAGAGATGTACTTTCCTACAGGTGTGAATTATAAATCGATCTATTTTAATGAGAGGAGCATCCCCTAGTGTTGTCCATTCATTTAGCAATACCCTGTATAACAACTTTTTGTAAAATAAATGTGGCTCGTATATGAAATTGTAAATTCTTTGACAAGAAACAAATACTTTCACTGGTCCACAAAAATTTGAAATTTTGCCGGTTTGCAGTACATTTTTTTTCTCTCAATACTGTGTGGAATCGGGTGTTTAAATTAGTATTTTAATAGTGGTCGTTTGTTATCCCTTTAAATGAAGCATGTTAAGAGAATAATTTTTTGTGTTTAAACTCGAATAAGTTGAATTTAGGTATATGGAATACGATATCGGAAGAAAACTCAGAAAAGGGTTTTTCAAAAATACATTAATATATAGGGTGAACCATTAAAAAAAATCTAAATGGTTAAATTTGCTAATTTTGAGCACCCTGTACAGCATTAATATTATTAACTTACAGCTGATACTTAAAATTCAGTTATTTTTTGAATAAAATAGTTAATATCTCTAAAATAGTTAACTTTAGACTCGCACAACTTGATAGTAAAATTATTAAGCTACCTACAGTTGTCCAAAATTTAGTACATTTTCCATTTTCACCAGCAATAGTATTTTTAAATAAAATGGGCAATACATACAAGGAAATAAGGAGACGTGACCAAAAAATGTAAGCAGAAGAAAAAAATTGGACTAAAAAGCTAATAGAAGAAATGGAATCCTGTAACAGAGTCAACAATGCGAAGAAATTTTATAGAAAAATAAAAGAACAGAGAAAAGAAAACAAAATAAGGACAAGAGGACTCATAAACGAGGAATAACAGAATACGATCCAGAAAAGAGAAAACGAATATGGAACGATCACTTCAGTAAACTTTTAAAGAAAAAAGCAGAAAACACGAATGGGACAATAGTTGAACCATAGGATGCAGAGAGAGAAATACAAGCTCTACCTTATGAAGAGACGATAAAAATAATCAAAAAAATTAAAAATGGAAAAGCAGCAGGTAGTGACGACATAATAGGAGAAATATTAAAGAAACTAAGGAAAAGAAATACATGATAGAATTCACAAGCTAATAGTATCAATGTGGAAGAAGGAAGAAATGCCAGAAGAATGGAAGAAGGGAGTAATCATACCACTCCACAAGAAAGGGAAGAAAAAAGACACCAACAACTATAAACCGTTCAATAGTTATTTGCCAGATAGGAGGCCATGTTAGGGTGATGAATTTCACCCTGTAAATATGCTGTCAGTCATTAGGAAAAGTTAGGTTATGTCCATTTTATACAAAATGATAATTTTATGTTAATGTACAAAACGTGGTTGCCAGATTTGGTTTTGGATTTTGTGCCACTTTTATTATTGGTTAAGATAAATTTCATGAAAGACAACTTGCTGATTCTGAATACGTGTCATACTTTGTTGAGTAGGAATAATGGTATAATGAAAGTCGTTTTTTTATTGTAATTATAAATTGTATACAAAAATATTTAAATATTACAATTTATGTATTTTTTTCAGTATAAATAAATAAAGCTTTTACAAGCCACTTTAGGCCCATTGCATAACAATCTCCATTGTCCTTTATTCATGATTTTATTTCTCCAGTCTTCTATTCCTTTCCTTGCTATGTCTTCCATTACTGCCTTCTCCCACCTATTCCTTGGTCGCCCCCTTCATCTAGTTTCTTGCGCTCTGCCTTCCAATACTATCTTAGTAGCTCTTCCATCTGGCATTCTCCATATATGCCTAAACCTTCTTAACCTCTGAGCTTTAATGAAGTCTACTATACTTGGCTCCCCATACTTCTCCTGTACGTCTTCGTTTGTAAGTCTTCTCCAACCATCCTCCGTTCGAGTCCCTCCAAATATTTTTCGCAGCATTTTTCTCTTCCACCTACTTATCATGTCTTGATCTGCCACATTCATCGTCCATGTTTCACATGCATATGTAGCTGTGGGTCGAATTACAGTCTTATGAGTCGTAGGTCTGCATTTAGCGAGATTTGTTTTGAGGACATTATACTAGTTAACGCGCCCGCACATCTCGATGCTATTAACCTTGATTTAATTTCTTGTGTGTAAGTTAAGTTTTCAGAGATTAATGTTCCTAAGGAAGTAAACTCCTTAACTCGTTCTATTTTCAACTCTTAATATTACGGCATTATTATTGATTTCTTTATTTTTTCCACTACTTCTTTGTTAAAGTTGCTGAATATTGTCCAGTGGAAGTTGAAAAATGGATATTTTTTTTAATATGGCCACAGATGAAAATCGCAGGGAGTAAAGTCAAAAGACCTCGGAGGCCGCACTGTAGACATGTTTTGACTAATAACTCTGTTTTCGTAAAACTCTCCAAGTAAATTTAAATTTTCTTGTGTTGTGTGAAGTCTTGCCCCATCTTATTGAAAGTAACCCTTTTGTAGTTCATCGTCACGTAACTCTTCAAAAAACGGCGACAAAATGTCAATACGATATTGTTGTGCATATAGCAAACCTAAAATTTGAATTATTAAAATAAAATTTTATCGTTTTGCTGCACTTACCTTCAGAAAATACAGGACCTATAACTCTTCTTTTACTAATTGCAGCCCAAACCCCGTTTTTTGGGGGGTGAAGCGGTTCTTCAACATAAAAATTGGGATTCTCAGAGCTTCACATACTCATATTTTGTGAATTAGTATAGCCTGATAAATAGAAGTATGCCTCATCGGTAAAGACAGTTTTCTCAAATGCATTATCCTTATTTCCTAAATTATTGATAAACCAGTTACAGAATTCCAATCTAACCGGAGGATCGTTTGGCAGCAACCGGTAAGGAAAATAATGCAAATTGCTTCTTAATATCCTATGAGATGTTGTATACGAAACATTTAATTGCTGTCCTAAATGGCGAACAGATACGTGTGGTTGTTCTTGCACAATTTGTCTCGCATTGTTAACTACTTCTTCAGTGCTTATGTTTGGTCGACCACTGCCTTGCTTCCGATGTACATTTCCAGTTTCGCGGAAGTTATGGACCATTCTTGATAAAGCATCACTAAATACCTTATATTGTATAGCTGTCGCGGGAAACTCCTCATTAAATTTCCTAAAGGAGCCTTCAATAGAATAAATCCAATTTTCATCGACTTTACAAATTAATGCTTCCACATTTAAATAAATGCAAATGTAAAGAATATGAGACTGCGAATGAGATTCCTTGTTGGCATGGATGTCGGTGTGCTGGTCTAAAGTCTAAACTTCGAGCGGCTTTAAATTTTCATACGAGAAATGTCTTGAGCTTGGTTTACACTGGGGCCGGATCAGCGTTGGGAGTTGCGTGGTGTGGATTATCAGAAGATAGCCACTCATTTTCCATGTCATAATCAAGAATTTTGATGCCAAAAACCCCCTATTCCACTTCCATTGTTTCATTGCTAGTATCTGAATCATTATCAATACTTGATTCTGACTCAGATTCCTCCAATGAAATAATGAAAGGTGGAATGTTTTCAAACGAAATATTTCCCATATGTTTCGCCCAGTCTTCCGAAATAGTTTTTTCACAATGATCACAATAATTTTGCCACATGTCGGAGGTACACTTTGAAAGAGCTTCCAGCCATAAATTCTTAACCTTATCCTTGGATGAAAGCTGAGAATTTATATGCTTGTTGTAGTAAGTTTTACAGAACCCCCATGCCATTTCAATAGGATTGTATTGGCAATGGTACGGAGGTAATCTAAGAACCTCATGACCATTCTCTTTAAAAAATTCGTCAGTCACGTAACGTTTGTTATTGTCTTTCCTAAAAGGTTGAATTAAACTCCAAAGATGTTTTTTTGTAATTTTGCCCTCAATTTTGACATTGTGTTTAATCAACCAATCCTGCATCTGATCCTTCTTCCAATTAAGTGAGGGTAACTTTTCCAACTGCACCGAATGGTACGGTGCATTGTCCAAGATTACCACACATTTACCAGGAATTTTATTCAGAGCAGGAAGTAACTGATTAACCACCCAATTTTGAAAAATCTCCCCGTTCATGGTTTTGTGATAATCCCTATCGTTATTAGTTGAAGATAAGAATAGATCACACCCTTCCAAAAACCCAAATTTAGTTCCCGCATGCAAAACAGTGAAACGCTTTCCCTCCGATTTAATTTTAGACGGATTGCTTTTAATTTCAGAATCGTGTACCCATTGTCGGACGCTAGATCCATTTTGATAAATCCAGGTTTCGTCTAGGTACACAAATGTTATATTTTCACTAGAATTTTGGTATTGCAAGAATTTTCTCAAATAAGTAATTTTGGATGTAACAACATGTTTCTGTTCACATAGCATTTTACGTCCGTTTACATGTTTGTATTTATAACCCATTGATTTTAGAATATTATATAAAGTCGTTTTCCCCTTATCGAATTCGAAATTTTCACGCACGTCCTTTAATAGTCTAGCCAAAGTAAAGTGCTCATTTTTCAAGTGATAATTCCAAATCTGTCGTTGCAAATCTTCCCGAAATGCAAAATTTTTATAGTATGTATCATTTTTAGGTCGTGGGCCAAAAGGTTTAATTTCAAAATTGTCCCGCCCAATAATAGTTCTTATAGTTCTTTCGGACACCTAAAACAGTACAAAGCCCAAAATTAAAGCAACAGTTAAGTTTTATGCATAAATACTTGCATCCCAAATATCAGTAAGCCGGGCAAGGATTTCAGTTTCCGTAAGGTCTGGCCTGTCGGTTTTGTAATGCCTGTAGGCCTTTGTAATTTTCAGTTTTGTGTCACCTTTAATTACTTTTGGCATATTGCTCTAGTATTACAATTTGACAGATAGGTATCCATAACGCTGATGTCCATACATATTATGCCTAGTGGCAAACAAAGTATGAAAGCACTGGCAACATTGCACGTTTAACCTCAAAATATCAAATTAGACACTTTCGTGGGCCTCCTGTACATAACAGCTGATTCTGACAAAGTGTCAGAAAGAGATTCTAAAGAGTTTTAATTTTCTTAAACATAAAAACAAAATTCCATGTCTACCTACTTGGCAAATAACTATTGAACGGTTTATACATACAATGATTCAAATATTGGAAAAAAGCTATAAATTTAACATTGAACTAAATATACTGTTTGTGGACTACAGACAAGCTTTCGACAAAGTTAATCGAAAAAGAATGTTTGAAGAAATGGTGACACTAGGAATCCCAACAAAATTAATAAAACTAATAGAAATGACAATGAAAGAATCCAATGCAGTAATAAAAACACACGATGGAACAACTGAGAGTTTTGAGATAAATATGAGGGTGCGGCAAGGAGATGCGTTATCAGCAGTGTTATTTAACATAGTGCTAGAAAGTGTAGTAAGAAAATTAGAAGAGCAAGGAAATATAAACACTAAGGAAACGCAAATTATAGCATACCCTGAAGACAAGGTGATAATTACCAGGACAAGAAAAGGACTCATACAAGCGTTTAGAGAAATGAAGCAAGCAGCAAACAAAGTGGGCCTACATGTCAACGAACAGAAGACAAAACATATGAAATATGAAAGAAACAATGAAAACGAAAACCAAAACCTGCAAGTCGACAATTACAACTTTGAGAGCACAAGCAAATACAACTACCTGGGGACACAATTAAGAAACTCAAGTCAAAGTAATGAAGAAATCAAATCAAGAATCCAAGCAGGTTATAGGGTATATTACGCAAACAAGTACCTATTAAAAGATAAGACGTTAAAAAGGGATACAAAATTAAAAATATATAATACATTGATAAGGTCTGTGGTGACATATGCCATGGAAACACGATGCATAAGAAAAAAAGAAGAAGAACAGCTAAGAATATTCGAACGCAAGATACTGAGGGCAATATTGGGACCAAAAAAGACAAACGAAAACGAATATAGAGCGCTAATGAACTTTGAAATACAGAAAGAAATAAATGAGAAAGACATACTGAAACACATAAAAGCACAAAGAATAGGATGGCTAGGCCACATGACACGAAGTGAGAGAAAGAGAACTATAAAAGCAACAACGGAATGGAAACCGAGTGAGACAAGAAACAAAGGAAGGCCCAGATCGAGATGGATAGACGAGGTGGCACAGAATTTAAAAATAAAGAGAGTGAAAAACTGGAAAGAAGAAGCCATGAACATAAAAACGTGGAAAAACCCACCAAATGTTATGAAAAAGTAACAATCACGAGGAAAGGGGACCAATCCAGCCCAGAAAAAAGATCAAGAAAGTTCCTTTTGGAACAGCCAAAACCCAAATGGGTTGTGGAGCCTAAGAAGAAGAAGAAATAAAATGGTATATTTTTTCACCAACTCTGTAAAAAGGAGTCGTATCTGGCAGCATACCTCCGATGTGCGATCGTTTTTTCTTAATTTTTAAATTTCGACTTATCTTAAAAGGAAAAAGGACAAAACGATTGATAAATTACAAAAAAAAAAAAATTTTAAATGCTATCTACGAGTTCGTCTGGCAATGCTGGGCTTAGCATTTTCAACTGGTTTTAATTTTTAATTCTAAAACTGTATAATAGCTATTTATGCAACAAGTGTTAAAATTGACGTTTATGCACGAAACATGAAAATTATGAAACGAAGCCGAAGACTGAGTTTCATAACATGTCTCATGCATAAACGACTTTTAGCATGAGTTGCATGCAATATTTTATCTACGACCTTAAATTTACTGTTATTAATCCATAAATATCGATTTAACAAAGGTTTGCATCTATGACAGTTAGAATTAATGTCATAATAAAGAGAGGGCCTTAGCGCGCAGGTGAATGGTTGTGGAGCCAGTACTTTCAAAGTCAGTTATCAAAGGTAATTATTAATACCCCACATCTGACTGTATTCATTACATAACGCCTTAATTATTTCAAAAACACTTTACCTGTAACGCAAGAAGTAAAGTAAACTTTACAACTTCACTTCTAGTTCGAAACATTGTAGTTTATAACCTCACTTCACTTTATACCACACATGCGCTAAAAGTAAACAGCCGATTTCTTTAAACAGGCTAAATTATAAAACGTCACTTTTAGTGAAACAAGCTAGTGCTAAAAGGCGTACTTTTAGTGGTGGTCGTAGATAAAATTAGTTTTACAGCAATACTAAACTTCCACATTTTTACCACAGAAATAAGTGATTACTATGAGATGAAAGTTACAGTCAGCCCTATTGTTTTATACTAAAAAATTATAATGGAAACACTTAAAAAAAAGAAGAAATGTAGAGACAAGTGTAGCCAATAGGGATCGACCGATACCGATAATCAGTATCGGCATATCGGCCGAATTAGAAATATATCGGTATCGGTCATATCGGCAAAAATGAATTTCCTTTCAATATTTAATATTTTAATATTTATTATAAGAAATGAATAATTAACGCAAACAAACAATATGGAGTACAAAATATAACTACCATCTAATATTGAAAATTCAATGTTTGTAAATTATTATGTAAAAGAATTAGGCACTCGATCAAGTGTGTTGCACCATGAAGCGAAATATCTTCCAGCTTCGTACAGCTTCTGGAATGCATTGCATCATAAAAAAGAAAAAGGTAAAGGTTCAGGGTCATTTCAATTCCCCCAACTGGGGGTGGGCTGCTATAGGGACCTTGCGTCCCTCTTCAGCCAATAACTGGAATTTCAGGATGGTTGGAGAATGGAAGAGAGGCCAGGAAAGGTGGAGAAGTACTGCCCCAACATTTGCTTCAGAAAAGGTACTCTGTTGACTCAGGAAAACCACCTAGAAACCTGAATCAAAGTAGACGGCCAAGGGAATTGAACCCACGATCTCACAAATGATAAGGAGACGTGGTAACCAAAAGTGCACAGAGCTCGGTCCATCAGCAAAAACATTTGATCAGGCGATGCCATTTCAAGGTCTTGCATCATCAGAAATTGTTAACAATACTACCTAATAGGTCATGAGTAAGGCTAGGATTTTAGGTTGTAAAAAACTTCGTTTTAGGTACCTAAAATAGGTTATTAAAAACCAGGACTAGATACTTAAAATAGGTTAAAGAAAATTAAAATAGAATGGAATCTAAACATTAAACTAAATTTATTTGCTACTGTTAACAGAACAAATAAAATACAGTTGAAATTTTTCTGGCGTAAATGAGTATTATTTACCTGTGAATATATTTTTCGGCCATGAAAAGCTACGTTTATCTACTATACAGAAATAGGTAAATGGTACAAATTTGTAAATGAACCAATCAATATTATCTCTAGGTCCATCGAGCTGTTCATTATTTGAAGTTTTAGTACGTTTTTCATACACCGAGAAACTGGATATTTATTCAAAATATTAGTTAATTTTTCAAAAGCATTTTTGCTTGGTTTGCCAGAAGTTCCTTTAAAACAAGTTTGAATTTTATTAATCATTTCCACTGAATCCGTTAATGACAACCCGCGGTGTTCTAATTTCACTATGCCATCTATTAGCACACTAAAATGTGTTTTTTACTCCTCTAAGCAACTATCTACCAGCTTAACAACGAGTCCGGTAGGTAGGTCTTTACGACCTAGTCCGGTAGCACTTAACAACGCCAGTGATTCGTGTTATACTTTTGGAAGTACTGACGTATATTGTTACTGGCACTGCCAGTGTCTGTCACATTCAAGGTTAGCAGGTTAGGTACAAACTGACGCAAAACTTAACCTCGAGACATAGACTGACAGTGCCACCAACAATACACTTCGGTACTACCAAACGTATAAAACAAATCGCACCATTTTGAAAGCAAATAATTTGGAATTATTCTTTAATAATTAAAATGGGTCTCGTTTTTGTTCAGTATATAAAGAAAATATAAAACACACGGCCAGTATTTGCGTTTCTGTCCTTGCTAGATCACGTGTCTCGACCTGACGGGTCCGACTATAATGTACTATAATCTCGGCAATAAATGATTAGCTACCGGCCTAATGTTGCAAGTAGCTATTATATACAGTAAGTCTTGTTTCAGCGATTTATGTTGAAAACTAGTTTTAGCCTTCTAAACGCACATTGCTGTATCTTCAAATGGCATTACTACCTATATTTTAAAAACATGTATGTGAGTTAAATTTTAGACTGTGGGCCAAGCAAATAATGTGGATTAGATCTGAGTAAAATACTTTTAAATCGTTACCACACTTCACCATAAACGCTGCTCCATCCGAGACCAATAATTTTACTCGAGTGTGATGTATTCCAATTGTCATAATCTTCCTGAAACCCCATTACAAATATTAACAACAAACGCGTTATTAGCTGTTATTACTGTTAATCTATTGTAACAACTGCGGACTGAAAATTAACGAATATATTAATCTAAAAAAATATGTGGTGATTATAACTTACCACAAATTAAGTGGTTGAAAGTAAACAATGTAATGACTACCTCAGGTCACCTAGATCCCACAGCAAGAGCCTTAATTGAGGGTACCGATTTCAGTAATGTGAATCAGCTGAATTATGTTTCAAACCACAACAATGTTATATTGGATTTGGTATTTGCAAATTCTGACCTACATATCCAAACCCCAAACGAATTTATAGTTGATCATGATTTACATCATCCACCACTATTTATAACATTCAGTAAAACTATACATAAAAAATTGAGAAACGACTTACATCAAGATTGGCGTTATAACTTTAATAAAGCAAACTTCATAGATATTTCAAGAACACTTCAACAAGTAAACTGGAACCAATTATTAAACTTGGATAAAGGCTTGGATGACATTCTCGATTCTTTCTACAATGTTCTATACAAGATTATTGACCAATTTGTTCCAAAAATCACAACAAAACCGAACAAATATCCAATATGGGTGACAAATGATAGCAAAAAACTCATAAGCCAAAAAAACAAAGTGTATAAAATATTCAAAAAATATGGACCAAAATTCTATAATGAATATTCCAGGGTAAGAAGGTTAGCAAAACATTCCTACAATAACGATTATAAAAACTTTGTAGAAGGATTAAGCTTAAAAACACCAACCGATAACAAAACATTTTGGGCATACATAAACTCTAAGAAAAAGAACACAGGGCTTCCTAATGTGATGACACTTCATGACAAAACAGCTGATGATCCAGAATCTATTGCAAATTTATTTGCCTACAATTTTCAGTCAATTTACTGCAAGTCACCAGAAAATTACACAGCAACATCGACATCTGACATGACAATATTATCCAACATCATAATCACTGAAACTGAAACTCTAAATCATTTGTTACTATTAAATACTAAAAAAGGAGCCGGACTAGACAAAATCCCAAATATCTTACTTAAATGTTGCTGTGAAGAGTTAAAATTACCGCTCACCCTACTTTTTAATCTTTCATTGAAGACAGGGTATTTTCCAAAATTATGGAAACAAGCCTTTATTACTCCAATCTTCAAATCAGGTGACAAATCTGACATAATAAATTACAGGCCAATAGCAACAATAAACTCTATTCCTAAAATCTTGGAATCTATAATTGCTGAAAAATTAACGGAAACCTTTAAGCAAATCATTCCATCAGATCAGCATGGCTTTATGAAAGGTCGATCTACGACAACAAATCTTCTAATCTACAAAAATTACATATTAAATGCAATGGAAGGGAGGCAGCAAGTCGATGCCATATATACAGATTTCCAAAAAGCCTTCGACAGAGTCCAGCATGCTATTCTGTTGAAGAAACTTGACGCACTAGGCTGTCATGGAAGCTTTCTCCAGTGGCTCGCTTCGTACATTACAGACAGAACCCAGAAAGTGAAAAGTAATGGCAAACTATCTCGACCAATCTCGTGCTTGTCTGGAGTAGCCCAAGGATCAAATCTTTCCCCTACTCTGTTCCTACTTTTTGTAGCCGATCTTCCAAATATCTTCATTAATAGTCGGTGTCTAATGTTTGCCGATGACCTAAAACTTTGCAAAGCGATATCTAAGCCTATGGATCAAATTAAACTACAGGAAGACCTTAACAGATTAGCAATGTGGTGTGATACAAACAAACTTTCACTAAATCTCGACAAATGTAAGAGTATAACCTTCTTCAAAACCAAAGAAATTTTTACTTAAAATTATAGTTTAAAAAGTACTGAACTCAAAAAAGTCAATGAAATCAAAGACTTGGGAATTGTATTTGAGTGTGATATGTCATTCCGGAACCACATGGAGCTGACTATCAAAAAAGCAAGGCGGATGCTCGGATACATGACCAGACAAACCTCAGATTTTCAAAATGCGGAAACTATAAAGTGCCTTTATTTTAGTCTAGTGCGCAGCATACTAGAATACTGCTCCCCCATCTGGCATCCTTATCAAGTAACATACAAAGAACTCCTTGAAAAACTTCAACACAAATTTATCAGGTACTACATGTTCAAGAAAGGCTTAAGATACGAACCAAATTATAATCAGTGTGAAGTAATGTGTGACCTACTTTCTCTAAATTCCCGTTATGAACTAAATGACGTTTTGTTAGTGTTCAAGATCATCAGAAACTTTATTGACTGCTCTCCCCTACTAGGCCAAATATTATTTAAGATTCCATACAAAAATACAAGACAAAAAGAATTGCTGCATATCCAGTTTCATAGATCTATATACACACAATCTTGTATAACAAATCTTTGTGTTACTTTCAACAAATGGACCGATGATATACATTTAGACATATTTAGTTCTTCACTCAATGTATTCAAAATTAAATTAAAACAATTGCTGTTCGGAACATAGTATATGTATTAATTCACTAAGTGTAAATGGATATACTATTAAGGATTACTGTACAATTAACTTTTGAATGATGTACTAGTTGGACGTAAGTCCGTTTTGTACAAATACATTATTATACATTATTATATTATAAATAATAAGAAAACAGGAAAAACTAAACAACCTATTTCAGGTGATATAACTTCTGAGTTTAGATTAAAAAAACTTGAAATAGGTATTATAGGTAAGATCAAATTCCTATTAAAAGATAAGATTTTCCATGAAATGGATTTATATACAGTTATTTACCTTATACCTACACTAGTTAGAAAAGATATTTTACCTAGGATCCGCGCCTTAGTCATGAGTAAAAATGATTGTGCTAAACTGAGTTATTAAAATGAAATGACAAGAAGACACCTGCATAAACAAACCTAAACATGAGTTCGTATTTAGGGGATTACCCCGCCCGAATCCAGCAAGCAGCGGCGCACACGTGCATGCATGTAGTCAAAAAGTAGTGAGAGAGAGCAATGCGAATATATCGGCTGATAGATCGGCCTCGGCCGATATATCGGTGTCGGCCAAAAAAACCCGTATCGGTCGATCCCTAGTAGCCAAACCTGAATAGAAACACAAAATGCAGTGGCAGCAAGAGAATATACACAAGTAAATAAGTGAAAATACGAAAAGACAAAAGACTCTTCACCTAGACACCAGCAGAAAAAGCATAAGCAGCCACCACACAAAATGTAGAGAAACTCTACGCTACAACCAAAAAGCTGTCAACATGCAGAAACTACACACAAGATAAACCAGTCAAAATGACAAGCAGAATCCTTCTAACCTCAGAGCAACAACAAATGGAGATATGACGAGAACACTTCACAACATTCTGAATGTATTCTCTGAAAAAAAAACCGAAGAAGAGTAGGCAAAGCATATAAACTTACAAAAAATTATAAACCCCTACATTTCTGCAGAACCTCCAAGCAAAAGAGAGATAATAGAAGCAGTGAAACAAGAAAACAATAATAAAGCGCCGGATATTGACAAAATCACATCCAAACTGCTGAAAGCAAGCCCATAACTAACCGTCACCACCCTAGAAACCCTAATGAAGCCAATATGGGAAGAGGAAAGCTCCTGAACGAATGGAACAAAGGAATACGATAAAAATCCACAAGAAAGGAGACTGATTGCAACAACTGGCAGGCCATGGCGCTACTGCCAATATATAGCAAAGTGCTAGCAAGAATAGTCCTGAACAGAATAAAGAAACCGGTGCACAATCAAATACGAGAAAAATAGGCAGGATTTAGAGAAAGGTGTGCCACCACACACCAGATCAACACTCTCAGGATAATAACCAAACAATTTCACGAGTAGCGGGCAATGTTATATGTACTTTTTATCGACTTCAAAAAAGCATTAGACAGACTAAGTCAAGTGAAGGGAAATGCTGCAAACCATGGCGAATATGGGAATCCCAGATAAGATCATCCGACTAACACAAGCGACAAGACAACACATGCCAAGTAGAGCGTAAAGGGAAGCCCTTGCTGATATCTTCTATTGCCCAACCTTTTCACTAGATTCCATTCTCTGCCAACAGAAAAAGACGATTTTGCCTACTAGCCCCAAGCTACAGCGTTATGGAAGAAAAACTAAATGACCTCAAAGTGGGAGCAACAGAGATCAGTTTAAAGATAAATACAAAAAACGGAAAGAAAATGAGAATAAATAGCAGGAATGACAAAAGACTAAAAATAGAAGAACAAGTGGAAGAATTCTGTTACCTCGAAAGTATGGTAAAAGAGGGCAGAGGATCACAAGATGTGAAGAGCCGAATAACCAAAGCAAAAGCAGCCTTCGCACAACTGAGATCGATAGAGGTCCAAAATGATACGGCGTAGGACGAAGATGAGACTCTTCGAAACAAACATCAAGTCAGTATTGTTATATGGGGGAGAAACCTGAAATATAACCAGTGGCATAGCAAAAAGTCTGCAAGTCTTCATCAGGTATATATTAGAAGTGTGGTGTGTGCTGTATGAACCATCGTGAAGTCGAGTTTATACAGTCATCAAATTTATCAAGTTCATTACAGTTCCTTTTCTATTGCAACTAATTTCCTAATCGATGTAATTTTTACTAACATGATGAGTTGCAACAATGATTGCGATTTGGTTCTGTCCTTATATGGAAATAGTTAATAAATAAGTGTAGATTTAGTTCTTGTTTCGCAGCGCGTCTATTCGCACAGATGTACCTTTGAGGAATTTCTTAATAAATGATGAAACCAATTTGAGGTTTTACTTCCCCATCGTCCACTGGCCAGACCCAATAACTAACGAAGAGTTGTGGGAGAAAACAAAGTAATCACTCATCATTAAACAAATAAAACAAAGGAAATGGAGATGAATAGGACATACGCCAAGAAAGCCCTCAAACTGTATCTTCAAGCAAGCACTGGAGTGTAACTCTCAAGGAAGCAGAAAACAAGGTACGCCCCGACGAACGATGGAAAAAAAAGTAAAAAAAACAAGAACAACATGGAGCCAAATAAAGGTCATAGGACAGCAACAGAAAGTGTAATTTCGTTGATGAGGCCCTAGGGTCCACAAGTGAGCAAGTCAAGTCAATTATATTGATCAGGTTGTCTTGTGAAATTATTGACAAATGAAGGAAATCCAAGATGCCTTGTCACACAGTTGATTTCTTTCATTGCTCAATAATTTTACAAGGCAACCTGAATGCGTGAACACTTTTTGCTGCAGAAATTTGTGTAGTAACAGTTTAATAATAGTAATTTGTATACCAACGCACTGAAGTTTGGCTTTTTATTATGAATGTGGATTTAGTTGCCAAGAATTTCAGTGCTGATGGGTATATTGTAGGGTTTCCATACGTTCCGATTTTTCGGGATTTTACTGATTTGGAGCTACTTGTCCCGCTACGAAATGACGTCCGAAATGTTCCGATTTTGCACGAAAATATTACAATTTACCGATTTAGGGTGATTTCTGCAGATTCTGTTATTCTGGAATCTGGGTTCTGACGGCTTTTATGAAATAGGCGTTTAATTATGGATTTATGCGAGTTGCGAGTAACACCTTTGACCTTTAATCTTTATCCACTCTAATTTTTGGTTTGTTCGTTCCCAAAAATTTCTATAATTGAACAAGAAAAAATATCAATCATTGAAGTTAAAAAAAAATATTAATTGATATAAATAATACTATAAAAGAAAGAAAAAATGAAACTTTTCATAGTCTCAAAGTAAAAGGTTCACTTAAAAACGTTGATAGCGAAACGAACCGAAGAAAATGCAAAGATAAAGTTTCATTTTTATGGCATGAATTGCCTTTTCGAGCAAGCGCCCCCCCCCCTCCCCCCGCTAAAAATTAATTAGGAAAAAATACATTTAAATAATATCAAGTAATGAATTACTTGTTCCAGCAAACAACCCCCCTCCGCTACCCTCTCTTAAGCTTGCCCCGAAATTTTTATTTTCAAATATGGCAACCCTAGTATATTGTTTTTTTTTTAAATCGAGAAATCGTGAAACTACAACATTTTAACCAACTTTTGTAGGTTATGTTGACGTTTACCTGTCGCCCTGCCACCTAGAGAAAGTCGTAAATCAATGGATTACTTCACTGACAATTTCTCGTACTTTAATGTCGATTTCGTTGTTCTTCACTGCCGATTTAAAAAAAAGTAATTTGTTCTACCATATTACCCCTACTTTAATTGCTTATGGTATAGAGGTATTTTTACTTAAATTTTTTGTTGATTCTAAAACAGCATTTCTTATCATGGGGTCCGCAAGAATTTTTTTTTTAAAGTATAAAATCGACGATTAGCACATTGTTTAACTTACGTGATTGTTATTTTAATGTTACCTATGAATTGAATGTATAAATTTGGTTTAATAGTTATGTACGGTACCAGTGAATAAAGAGGCATTTTATCCATAAGAAGAAATTTTAGCACACGAGGCGAAGCCGAGTGACATAATTTCCCCGAATGGATAAAATGCCTTTATTTATCCACGTGTGGAATATACATTTTTTCCAATACCTATATTTAATAAAACACTTCTGGAGCCTGTGGTTTGAAAATATCACAAATTCATTAAAATCCCTCACCACACAAATATTTAACAACTGCTAAATACGTATTTCGACAGCCACGCTGTCATCATCAGTAGCTACGAAAAACTTACACAGCAAAAAGGCAACGATATACTTGTGACCAAATCACAAATCCATTTGTGATTTGGTTACGAGTATATCATCATATGGTGTTGAGGTTAGGAGTATCAAACATAGAAAAATTTAGTCTGTTTATTTGTTGAATATATCAATAAATAGGTTGAAATATTGACAAAAAGCATATAGGGTGTGAAGAGCAAGTGATATTTAATAGGCACAAATAAAGGTTATGAAAAGAAAATAGCAGGAATATGATAAAATAGGATATTAGTGGAATGGTGGGTAACAGTTTACAAAGCCCCGTAACGCTAAAAAATTACTTTTTTCAAAACGTGTTGATGTAAATATATGTTTTTGGACCTCAGAAATCTATTTCTGATGTCAGAAGACACGAAAAACTTACCGTTTTTCCACAAATCACTCATAACCTCACTTCCATCACTTCTCTAATAATAACAATATCGAAATGCGTCATCTGCAAGTACTACCCACCTATATGTAACTAAATACACTGCTCTTACCCACAGACTACCTATAAAGTAGATAGATACCTACCTTGTTTATTTAAAAATCATTTAAATAGAAACCCGCTTCGTCCATATAATGGTAATCTTGTATTGTACGACGCCACCGATGAACTACTGTTCCTAGAGTCAGCAATCTTGGAGGGAAGGACCGCTAACATGTCAAATACCTTACACTGTTGCCAGACCTTTGTTTGTTTGCTTCTAGAGCAATTTGGGGCCTAATTCGTTTTAGTTTGATTGTTTATCGTGGTCCTAGCATCAATGTCGAATAGAGGTGTTCTAGCTCCAACTGTTTTGTGAATGAAGGTAACATTTTGACACTAAACCATATTCGTGATTCTTGCAGGCGTTGCGGTTAGGGTCAAACTAAAATGTATTGAACGGTTGGGGAAGCTGGGATTGTTACATAATTTCCTTCGGTGTGAAGGCTGTTAGGTAGATATGTCGTTTGTTTAACGATTGTTCACGATTAAAAGCAAACTAAAAATAATTTCGTGCCAAACGCTGTTGAAGCCAAACAATAAAGTTCTGGCAACGTTTTAAGGTACTTTTAATCTAAACGATCAGCTGCTCGCGCCTCCCTCTAAAATTACTGACTCTAGGAACAGCAGTTCATCGGTGGCGTCCTACAATACACGATTACCCATATAATTATTTATCAAAAAAAGGCAGTGGCTAGTAATACGTCCAACGTGCACAACCTAACCTAACCTAACCTAACCTAACCTAACCTAACCAGATCACCAGAGGATCGCCCCCTCGACAGCCGCCCCTTGACAGCCGCCCCCTTGCCAACCGCTCCCCTTGTTAGCTTAGTATCTACGCAAGGATGGTATAAACTAATAATAATACGATAAAAAGACGCAGAAGGCAACTGCGTTACTAGCTACGTCTGCTGGAAAATCTTTTTCGTAATGAAATTGTTGGCCCTGAAAAGGGCCGTTTTTAGACAGAAGAAATATCATGGATATTCCGGTGGATAGAGTGAGGCCGCTTCTTTGAAGAAGTGGTGAACCACCTCTTCTTCAAAGGTTCGTTTGAAAAGAAATTCCGCCAGATAACCGACAAAATGAGGAGCAGATCGGCCATAACGGGGGATTCCACCTCGAACATCCCTCCACGTCCGTTCAATGTTCTGGGTGTGAACTGTGCGGTCGTCAGTATTCACGTATTCCAGGGAATGATTCACACGGAGATGAGTGAAACCTTCCTGACCCAACGTGTTGTATGCTTTCCAGCAATCAGACACTATAGTAGTGCCAGGCAGGATCCACTCTTTGATAACCTCTAGGAGGGTATCAGCATCTCTCTGTGGAACCGGTACCAGAAATACCCGCTTACTGCTGCGTTCGAATCCCCCAAAGACCCACTGACCCTCAATTCGCCTACCTCTGTTGAATTTTCTTTTCCCAAACTTGGCCTCGTCGATCTCGACGACTGTTCCGGGACCACCAATCTTCCGGGAGTTGTTTGTTGCCCAATTAATGCAAACTTCTCGGCAGAACGAAGACCAATCTACAATGGTTCTTGAAGACCATTGTAGTTCTCGTTTTATGAATTGTTGTCGTGGGTAACGCACCAAACACCAAAGGACGCAGAAATAACCGATATCTTCCAGCGACAGTTTGCTGTTCCAAAAGAAAGTTCCAGCTCTGGCAGATTTAGTAAAGGAGCATTGTAATTTACGCCGTTTTTTCTTTTGGGCAGAACGATCCTCGTAGCGTATCTTGCGACAGTTGTACGTCAAGGAATTGATATTCAGCGATGCAACCCCATCGCACCCGGAGCAGCGTCGTTCTCTCCCGACTACCCCATGATCCACCAGAAAATCCACAAAATTTCTTCTGCTTGCAGAAATTGCCAAAAAACTACGAACAGTGGGATTGCAAGAAGCACACGCAACCATTTTATCGCAATTACAAAACTGCAATGACAATTGAAAGATCTATTTGTTTGTAACACGGCCTTCTAGATCAGCGCGCTTGCCGGCTCTCAGCCGGTAGGCGCGCTAATCCAGAAGGCCGAGGTTTGTAATCAAACATTAAGTATTTACTTCGTTGTCATGGTTACGGCCGCCAAGAATTTACGACTGCGTTCTGCATTTTGACAAGCGGTTCAAAGGTGGGAAATAAAATCTTCTTTGTTTGTGGGAAAACTGTTGGCTTTTTAACCATTTCATCGCCAAAAATGAATTGCCTAGGCCCGAAATAATAAGCAAAACTCTATAAAGCTCTACAAGTAAGTGTTTTTTAATTTTTGTTAACCTCAAAATGCGACATTTTTTTTTTTTTGTGGTATAACCGTTAGTTTTTCGACCCTTCCGACATTGGAATTGAATTCCTGAAGTCCGAAAATATAAGTCACACCCCATAAAACCTCAAAAGTAAGCGTTTTTAGCGTTACGGGGCTTTGTAAACAATTACCGAAATAAAAGTTTTTCGTGTGATTACTGTAAAAAACCAATATGTGAGAAGTGTTCAAAGAAAATATTTACAGAAACTGAAATTAGGTCATTGCAATTGCAAACGGAGCGAGTCGTAAGCTATCTGTGTCGAGAGTGTATAGATGGTGTTTTGGGAGATAGAAAGAAGTTTGAGGAAAGACTTGATAATGAATACAAGGTGATAAATATTATAAAGAATGAGTTAAGTAAGGTGATGGACGAAAAGTTGGGAGAAGTTCAAGCCAAACTGAATAGTTTTTCTAAAATCAAGAGTATAATGATGAAGTTGCTATTATTAAGACAGAAGTTGCGGAGAAGCAGCATATCAAGGTAAAGGACAGTTATGCGGATAGATTGAAGAATGGAGAAGCACAAACTCTGGTGACACGACCGAAAGGGAAAGGCGGGCAAAATGGGGCAACGACCAAAGACGAGGTGAAAACAGTGGTGGATCCATGTAAATTGGGAATAGGGGTGGAAAATTTAGAGGTATTAGAGGTGGTGGAATAGCGTTGCGTTGTTTGAGTGAGGAAGATAGACAGATACTAAAGAATGAGGTGGGAAAAAAACTGGGTCAAAAATACGATGTCAAAGAAGTGAGTCAATGGAAGCCAAGGTTGAAGGTGGTCGGAATTGAGGAAGAATTATCTAGGGAGGAGCTGAAACAGTGCTTAATCGAGCAGAACTCGTATATCAGCAGTGACAGTGATTTGGAAATCAAGGTCGTTAAAAAGGCAAAAAATGGATTTATGGCTGTATTGGAGGTAGATGCTGAATTGTTCCAAAAGATAATGGACCGAGGAAAAACTGAAAATAGGGTGGAATGTTTGTGCAGTTTTTGACTACGTAGATATTGTGCAGTGTTTTAAGTGTTTGGGCTACAACCATAAGGCGGCTGATTGAAGGAACGTAAGCAGGGATAAACAAGTATGCTCGAGATGTGCAGGAGAGAAACATAAAAAAAATGATTGCAGCAGTGAGGTAATGAAATGTATAAATTGTGAGGGCCAATGAAAAACTAGGTTTGAAACTAGACGTGGGGCACAGAGCATTTGACAGGGAGTGTGCTGTACTAATTTGACAATTTGAAAGAAGAAGGGAGAGAATAGAATATAAAACGTGACTAGCGCGAAATAATAAAGAAGAGAAAAGAAATATTTATATGTTTAATGCACAGACAGTAACCGCGCATCATGACGAAATTTTGTATTTTGTTGAGACCTACAAACCATCAATATTAGTGCTAAGCGAGACTCATTTAACAAAGGATATTCAAGACAGTGATATCAAAATAATTAACTATAGCAAAATTAGAGTAGACTCGGATAGCAGATTAACAGGGGGAGTATTCATTTATGTTAGTTCTTCTTTGAGGTGGCAAATTGTGGAAACACATGCAGCAGATGGAAATTACTGGACAATTGTTTTGAAAATAAGTGGCATGGGGAACGATTTGTTAGTGGTTGCGGTGTACCGTTCGCCGAGTTCTTCAAAGGCTCACTTTCTGGGTTTCTTTAAGGAACTTGGTGAGAGGCTGATTATGACAGGTTTGAGAGTGGTAATTCTGGGAGATTATAATATAGACTGGAGATCTCACCAGGAAACATACACAAAGAGACTGAAAAAGTGGGTGGCGGAAGCAGGTATGATGCAGATTGTTAATGACCAGGCTTAGGATAGTTATGCATTTACATATCTGCATATTCAAATGCATATTTTGAAGGTTTCTAATTAACATTGCATATTTCTAAAAACTTTAATTTCTAGTTGCATAAAATGTATTTATTTTGCAAGTTGTTAGTTCTTTCAACGGCAGAACAGCATAAAAACACATCTGTTTAAATGTTTGGTTGAATTTTGATAATTTTTAAGTTTAAGCAAGGAAATGCAAATCCTTTTCCCTCAAGCCTTAGAATGGTCTAGGGATTATAGCCCAGGTAAACTTTGTTTTGGTTAAGCCACCTTAATGGGGCTATATAATGAACGGTTTTATACTTCACCACTCTTGAGTGATGGATGGTATTACTGGTTTGACATTTAACCAGAAAATTTTCTAAAAGGGTCTTAGTGTTGATTGACAAAATATGTTTTAGGAAATCGGTACTAATCTGTTTCTTGCCACCTCTTCAAGTTTCATTTTGTAGTAGAGCCACAAGTTTAGTTCTCCAACATCCATCCTACAGTTAACATTGAATTTCGTGGTATACGAAACACAAGTTAAATCCCCAATTAATATTTAAAATGGGAAAAGAGAAAAGATCTCTAAGTGTAGTTCTAAAGCAGTTTGTGCAAGATTTTGAAGACTACCACGGATGGTAGTGAGTTATTTTGTTGATATTGCGAAGTCGCAATTGCAGCTTCGAAAAAATTTCAAGTTACTCAGCATATACGAGCCCTAACCACTATATATTCGGCCATTCCAATAATTTTATTCCCTTCACGTAAAAACAGAGTTTTATGATTGAACAAAAAACAATTAAGATACAACATTTTCTTTTCGTTAAAACATGATAAGAAATCTTCGAAATCCTTAATCCTTAATCCGCAAATGCGGTGCCTTAATTGTTCTCCGTCCACTCATAAAATCCTGTTTTACGTTAGTAGAGTAAAATTATTGAAATGGCCGAATATATAGTGGTTAGGGCTCGTACAAACAGGAAAACATCTGAGCAATAAAAGCAGAAAAACTGCTGATAAACAGCAACAATTATTGATCAGCACAATGCTAAAACCAGGACCGAACAATTCTGAGTTTAATTACAATTTATGTAAAGCTTTTATATCTGCCGATATACCTTTACCAAAGTTACAAAATCTAAAACTCACAGAATTTCTAGAGAAGTACAGAAGCGAGATATTCCTCACAAATCAACGTTAAGAAAAAATTACGTTCTTGACCTGTACAGTGCTACATTGAACCAAATGAGGGAAACTGTAAAATACAATAAAAATATTTGGGTTTCACTTGATGAGACTACCGATGTGGAAAACAGGGCCATTCCAAATTTTGTGTTTCGTGTTTTGAAGTGGGACGATGAAAAGGAAAAGTTACTTACTGACAATGAACGTGTTGAACCATACAAATCATTCAACAATTGCGGCATTTTTTAACAATTCTTTATGTGTTTTGTGGCCATCGGGAATTTTGTATGAAAATGTGTTAGTGGTATGCACGGATGCAGCCCCATATATGTGCAAAGCAATGAACGGCCCGCAGGTTTTGTATCCTAAAATGATACACGTTACTTGTGTAGCTCATGGATTGCATCCAGATATACCAGAATAAGTGATATGTTAGAGTGTTTGGATTGGATGAATGTAAAGGCGGATTCTCGCTCGTACGCAGAATGTTACCGACGCAGAACTACGCAAAATAACTTGCGCGTAGAAGTCGTTGCAACTGGCTGCAACTCTTCAAATATTCTTGTATGCGAGTGCAGGTTTCCGTTGGTGCGCAATAATACGTAGCTATAATATTACTAAAGTTGCTATTTGAATACTGAAAATTCTGGTAGTAGAGGTAAGCACTATGAATTAATAAGTAGTATTTTATCTATTACACGTATTACGTTTTCCGCGGCTAAAGTAGAAATCAGTTTCTAGGTGATGAAAACTGTCTTAGCAAAAAATCATTATTCCATAAAGAGTACCTTAAAATATAACATTCAAAATTAATATTATAAGAAATATCAGTAACTTATTTATTAACTGAAGTCGTGGAAAAAATAGTATAGGTATAGGAACGCTGTGGGAGAGAATGTCATTTTTCCCTTAGCGTATAATGTATTATTTATATTTATATTATTTATTAATGCTTTACTATAGATGCTTACAAAAAAGAAAAAATTGCTGATGTTAGCTGAAATAGCCAATCAAGAAGATCCCGAGGAATTTTATAAATACACACGTCTTCATGTGGATGAGTTTAATGCATTAGTAGCATTAGTTGCACCAAAATTAAACAAAAGAAGTTGCATTAACAGCGTCACAACTGAAGAGCGGAATTCGAATCCCACACCTCCGGTTTTAAGTTGACCAGGTTAATTAACTGGAACTCGTTTACCGCCATTTTCTATAACTTTCCGCACACTACTACGACTTCTTGCGCCCAAAGTTGAGATTGTACAAACTTTGGCGACAACGCATTCGTAACGCAAACGGCTGCAAATTGCTGCAACCTGCGCCGTCGACTTGGGCGCACGAGCTGGAACAGTCACGTTAATAAATACTAAGTTCAACTTTCTACGTCTACGGCTTTCTGCGTCAACGACATTCTGCGTACGAGCGAGAATCCGCCTTAAGACAGCTGCTGGAATACCAGACATTAGTTTTTATACATAAGATACATTTGGGCAGTATGCCATCTTATTTTGATAGATATCTAGTGTACTGCAAGGACATGTATGGATATGAAACCCGAGGAAAAAATTACTTTTACGTCAAAATTGCAATTAAGGGAGTGGGTTACAATTCTGTGTTTGTGAAAGGATTTATTAGGTATAATGAACTAGATGATAATATTCATAACGTAGATGACATAAGGATATTCAAAATTAGATAAAGGGAGAAGTATTGAAGTGAAAATTAGCTAGATACTGCAACGAATTTTTAAAATTTTTTGATGTTTTGTATTATAAAGATGTAAATATTAGAATAGAGTTAAACGTAAATTTAGCAATTATATGCTAAATAAAGTACATTATTATTATTATTTTCATACATAAAGTACAGCTTTACAAGTACAGTAGAACTCGGTTATAACAAATTCCACGGGACCGCTATATTTGTTCGTAATAACCGTTATTCGTTATACCCAAGAAGGTCATAATTTGAGCAAATTTCCAACTTTCGCATAATTTCTACTTTTTCGGAAACCGATAAAATTTTCCATTTGACTCCCGACATTTTTCCACAACTAGAAAATGCGTAGGTACATACGGAATGTCAGTAAAGGAACGACCAAGATACATCCACTTGAAGATTTTTGCAACTCTTTTTGTTATAGGCCAAGGTCTTATAGCTATTGTATTTTTAATCCTGTAAAGGGTTTTGTTAAATACAATAGCTAAGACGTGGCTATAACATCGGACGAAACCCATTATCGCTTTTCGAAGAACTGGATCCTGCAGGTAGCTGCTGGATTCTAAGAAAAACGGAGTTGCTTACAATACCCACTATCTCGCGCTATTGTACAGAGTGCTAGAGAGAGCTAGAGAAAGTGGCCTACTACGAAATTTAACTGACCACTATTTTCCTAGAAAACCTTCCTTATTTATTTATTTATTTAATTTGCACTCAGCCAACATCCGTTAGGCCAATTACAGGCGTCGCTGTGCAGTTATGAGGATTTCCAACCCCACTAACGACTGTCATGATGTTGTATGACCGCCGGGACCAACTTTTTTCCGTGATAGCCGTACCACGAGGCGCCGAGAGATGCAGCCGTGGAACTCCCATCCAAGTTCTGACCAGAGACAGCGTTGCTTAACTCTGCTGATCGAACGTGGACGCTTGTTCAAGCTACACCACTCGGGACCGTTATATTATAATGTTGCCACAACAAAATACCTAATATCTTTCAGTTACATTTTATTAGGAGATGAAAAGGATCAGTTCTGAGAATGTATTCTTAAATTTTGGTTCGTTATGCCCGTGAAACGAATTCGTAATAAACATGAAATACATGCATTAAATCAAATGTAATTCAAATATACCTTCAAAATTATTCGTTATAAACGTGAATTTGCTGTAACCGTGATCGTTAAAAGCGAGTTCTACTGTATTGGAAAAATTACATATTTTTGCCTGTTTGTGTAGCTTATTAGACGGTGTTAAAGTCACAAGTTCAAGTGTACTTAGTTCTATAAAGTGCAGTGCAGACAGTATATATCATGGGCTCCCTCGATCAATTTTATTTTTGATCGCTCTGTACCTGTTAAGAGTAGAATTTCATTTTTTATACTTGTTTCTACAACTCAAACAAACTATTTAGAGTTTATATAAGAAATAAAAGTTATTTTTGTTATTTTATATGAATAAAAATACGAGAAATCAATTTGGAAATTACAAATTGGATATTGTCAAATTAGTATATCACAATAATTTTATGTGTAGCATAAACCCCAAAGTTGTAACACTAGAGGTTTAGATTTGACTTTTGCAACGTTTAAATAGATTTTTGAAGTTATAACTACTGGAATTTGAAAAGTGGAATACTGTTTTAGTCAACGTGAGAGGATTGACTACATTCAGTGTTGGGTAAGTTACTCTAAAAAAGTAACTAAGTAAGTTAATCAGTTACTCGGCAAAAAAGTAACTGAGTAAGTTACTAAGTTACAGAATTATAAACGTAACTTGAATAAGTTACTAAGTTGCCATAAAGTAACTCGTTATTTTTTAAGTTACCTTTTTTATGAGAGGTTATTAATCTACATGCAATTACTATCAACTTAAGATCAACAGAAACACATATTTATAAACAATTGTTTATTAGCAAATATTCTATAGGGTATAATCTTTGTTACTAGTAAATTAGATTCCTAGTTCTACATTTCTGTCTGATTGCTTATGTATAAACTTAATAACTGCATTTCAAAATTTTTATCAGTTAATTTTGTACGTTTGAAGTGGAGAACGTCTTTTACAGTGCTGAACAATAAATTGTTCTACTGGAGCACTGGAAGGGAGGGCAGTATTATATTTAATAAATATTTCCCTAATCATTGGAAATTTATCTGTTTATAAAGTTGTTAATTTAGATAAATGGCACTTCATATATGTTTCATTTTCGTCCATATTTTTGGACCGCTTTACTGTTTTGAAGGAAAAAAATGGTGTTCTCCTTTATCTCCGTCATTATTTTGTGGACTGGGAAGTGGACAAACTGATGAAGTAGAAGCACGATTTCTTACTTCATTTTCTAATAATGTAACAGCGTTTTGGTCAAAGTATGGAAGTGCAATGTGTACTGTACTGTATATAAATAACCATTATACATTATAGACCTAACTTGAAAATGAATGAATCTGTTATTAATTCATGTAGTTTAAATTTAAACTGCAGTATCCTATAGCAGCTATACATCGTGTATTCGGTTACTTATTTAAATTTTTTGTTAAAATATTGTTTTGTTATTATTGAAATATAGAGACGGTAAATGTATTGTCATCTGAATTAGACACCCCCAACCTGCGCACAGGCGTTGGGAATGTACTTCCCAGTAATCCACATACCTGCTCAGAGAGCTTCTAGTTGTTAAAGGATTAAAGATTACTGGAAAACGCTGTCACCACCCAAATAGGATCCGTCAAATATTATTTACTATCGACTAAGTACAAGAAGGTATTCCTGTGGTCGGTATTAGCATTTGCATACTAAAGCATTCGAAATTTCCACAAATTCTTCAGCTTCAGGTATAATTTCTTAAATACTACGCATTAAAAACCGAACATTTTAAAATATTTTACATTTCTAGCATTAAAATGTAACTTATCATATTCAGTTACTTAAGTTACTAAATAATTGTAACGTGTTATAATTACAATTACTGAAAACACAAAAGTAATTAAGTTACTATTAAGTTACTGAAAAGTAACTAGTTACCAGTAACGGGTTACTTTTACTTAGTTACTACCCAACACTGACTACATTATAAAACGTTCACTCCTACAGTCTACAGTTAGCGCAATTCGATGTTAAGACAGCCTTCCTCAATGGCATTATTGATGAAGAAACAACCTCACGGGTTTTACGATGGAAGCAATCACAAAGATGTTGGAAGAAACGTTTCAAAAAAGTGTTGTTAACTTTTCAACTTCGTAAAAGTGTAGCAAACCAGTTTTTACTGAGTTTCTGATCAGAATAAGTTAATAGTATGGTACGTTGATAAAGCCATTACTTGGGTGAGCAAGCGACAACAGTGCCAATGCCCACAATGGAGACAGAGTATGTGAGGACTAGTTAAGGCAGCAAAAACTGCCGTCTGGTTGAGTCTGCTCTTCCAGGAAATTGTGCCCTTGGCCAGTATGCCAGTGATTTTTGTGGATAATGTGAGTGCTATAAAGTTAGCGAAAAATTCACAAGTGGTCTAAACACATTAATGTGCGTTTTCATATTGTGCATGAAAAGGTTCAAGAAGGCAAATTAATGATTGAACACGTGTCGAGCGCTGGTCAGGTTGTGGATATTTTAACGAAACCGCTTCCTAGAGTGAAATTCGAATTTTTATGTTCTAAATTAGGAATGTAAGAGTTGTTAAAATTTTAGGTGTTGAAGTTAAAACTTTAAGGTACCTAATATTAATTACCATAGCTAATAAAACAACTGTTTGTTATTATATAAACAAATGGCATGTCTTACATATTGTATACACTGTTCTTGTTGCCCGAAGCATTATAGCATTTCACCAAGTATACAGGGTGTCCCGTGACTCGATGCCCATAGCTTAAGAGCGTATTCCTTGGACAATTTTAAGTCGAAAGTGCAATTGTTTTGTCATATTGTAGTTATGGGAAATATCCTTTATCTAATAGACGTGTCTGTCCGAGACACCGTTTTGTCTGTCTGGGACGCCGTTTCAGCAGCCAAACCGTAAGAGATAAAGAAAAAAGTTATTAAAGTTATATGTTTGGAATGGTCATGTCAGGTCAGGAACCGAATTTCAGTGACACTTCCGGTTTTCGAGAAATCACACAAAAAGCCGTTTTTCAAAAAGAACGTGTATTAAATAAAAACTGTTTCAGCAGCCAAACGGAGCTGCGACCCTCTGCGCAACCACTTTGACACCTTCCAGGTCTGGGTACAGTTTTTATTTAATACGCGTTCTATTTGAAAAACGGTCTTTTTTGTTTTTTTTAAATGAGACATTTGTCTCACTGGACTGCTAGTTAGATTTAATAGTAAATACATCTGGTAGACTATGTACTAATTGTTTTGTCATATTGTTATGGTGGCATTTTTTATTCTTTGATGTTGTTATTTTAATATTAATTTGCTATGGCTACATTTTCAAATCAAGGATATGCCGATATGCACTTTATTTACGGATACTGTGACAGAAATGCACGAGAGTTAGTGCGGGAATATTAGCAGAAGTTTCCTGATCGAAAAATACCTAATAAGAAAGTGTTCAGCAATGTGCATCGTCATTTGACAGACAATGGTAATTTTCCTAAAGCTACTGCAGAACGTCCCGTACAGCAAGAACTTGTCGAAGAAACTATTCTTAACATGATCGAAAATAGTCCTTCTACTAGCGTACGATTAATATCTAATCGTGTTCATGTTAGTCGAACGAAAGTGTGGAGCACATTACACAATTTTGATTTGTACCCATATCACATACAATCAGTTCAACATTTACAAACAGCAGCCTATGCAGCGCGTGTTGACTTTTGTCGTTGGTTGATTACACACCAACAGCTTTGTGGACAAATTCTGATTACGGGTGAAGACACATTGTAACAACCCGCAACAGGCCATCGACGACTGGCAAAATTTAGGATCGGTCAATCAAGACGGACTACGTCAGTCATCCAGGATTCGTAAGAGATCCGAACGTTAAAAATAAAACTAAAAGTCACCCGAAATTATATTCCCTGTGTGGGAACGGGGTAGAATATTCCCAACGCCCAGGAGTCTGGCGTGTTGTAAAAGGCGACTAAAAGACATCCCAAAATTTCTCCCTTTGATTTTCATTCCAGATTAATCATTTTCAATCCACATTCTTAATTTTCATTCCAGATTCATAACCTCTCAAAGAATTTAAGTAAATATAAAAGACTAAAAGTCACCCCAAATTTTATTCCCTGTGTGGAAAACGGGGTTTAGAATATTTCCACCGCCTAGGAGTCTAGCGGGTCGTAAAAGGCGACCAATAGACGTCCAAAAACAGGAAGGAATAAGAAAAAGCATAAAGTAAATAAATAAATATAAAGTACGATGTTAGTACTCCAGATTTTTAATAATGATGCAACAAAAATAAATAAACACTGTCCACAGTAAATTTTCAAGGTCAAGCTTAAGTAAAAACCACAATGCGAAGATATTAAAACAATGTTCTTATTCGGTACCAAAACAATTAACACTAACAATATTTTTAAAAGTAAAATATCAGGGTACAGTTACGTAAGGAAAAATAAATAATGGGAATTAATATTAAGTAAGAATAATAATATTTTAAAGCTTACTAAAATAGTAGGAATAACAAGGAAATAGATTAATGGGAATTATAATTAAATTGAATCATTTTAAACATATAATTAATTGATAACTAATAATAAACAGACGAAGCTAAAAAGAGAAACAATTATTTTATCAAATATAAATTATTTTAATTTTCAATACAATGATATACCTACGATTAAATTTTAATTTTCTCCAAGGATTAAAAACTTGTTTTGTTTCTCATTTGAGCTTCAGTGGGAATGGTTTAAATAAAAAATATTATTTTAACTAGGGATGTCGTACCCGGTCTAAAATCAAACCCGGGTACCCGAAAGCAGTACCCGGGTACCCCCGGGTACCCGAAATATATAACAAAAATGTTAGTGTATATCTGAACATCTGAAGTAACTACAAATTGCTTTCCTTTACGCCGCGAGTTCTAAATTGAACTAAATTGACATAGTACCTACTCGCCAATTCAAACTGCACGTCGTCTGTTATTCGTAAATATTTTCACACTTCCAAGTGTTATCAAATTCAAGTACGTGACTTTTTGTCCGAAATTGGTAGCAGCATCAATCAACATCACACACACGATGTTTATGTTACTTCATCCCATACTGACGCAATTTAATGGTACTATTGACGGGTTGAATATTTCCGGATTTATTGCCTTCCTTATATGAAACAAAAAACATTGTGTGGTATGGGATCACCCCATCCCATTCTTGTTATTACTGCATGGTTATATTTTTCTAGCGCTTATTGCTATTATTTTTATCATCTTCTCCGAAAAAGGCTTACTTCTTGGAAATTACATAATTTACTAGTCGGGTACCCGGGTCCTGAAACTACACCCGTGTCGACCCGGGTACCCGCTGACATCCCTAATTTTAACTAAGAATTATGAAATTTATAATTAAGTGATAATCTTTGCAAATTAATCTTTTTGCACTAATAATATAAATGCAAAGCTAAAAAGTGAAACGGTTGCTTAGGCAAATAGAAACCAATTTTAATTTTCAATATAACATGAATATTTTTTAAAATTTTATTTTTCAATGATTATCAACTTGTTTTATGTTTCTCATTAGAGTTTCAACATTAATGGTTAAACCAAATATTTCATTTTAACTAATAAGATTTAATTTGGTAATTAGAAACATTACTTATTCAAAATTCATATTACGGTCAGGTTAACAAAAATGCTCATACCGTTGTTAACACTAATACCAGGTGAATAGTGCGCGTATAAGTTCGTGATTATAAGGTACAAAGGAACAACCTCAACAACAACATTACATCAGTATCCAGCCAGGACATAGCCGATTGCCCAAATCCACAGCAGGACTACAAGAAAGAATCAATGAAGGTTAAGTCTTACAAAGGAATGAATTTGAGCAATATTAAAGTTTACGCATTTTTGGTAGAAGTTACATGAAATATAACCCAGTATGGGATGCAGTAAAGTTCCTTACAGGTAGTTGAAGGTCAGGGAACCGCTATATTAAGGCACCAGGAAAATACCCCAATGTGGGATGCATTTAAGGTCCTCAAAGGTAGCCGAAGGTCAACGAACCGCTATTAAGGCACCAGGACAAGAAAAATGACGAAGCGTACATAGATACGAAAATATAAGAAGTTATAATGAAGTAATAATAAAAATATTTATTAATGGTACCACTACAGCCATATGAAGCGTAGTAGGTGAAGTAACCGAAGATGCCAAATGCAAATAAGGATCGTACAAGGAAGACGATCACTCTTAGTCAAAAGTTATAGTAACTGCAGCAATAAAAAGGAATACTATGCTACAGTAAAATGGGAAGAAAAGTAAATTAGCTTAAATTCAGAAGTTTCATGCAAATATACAATAGTGATTGTGTAAATTCCAGTTATGAAGAAATAGTATGGGATTACTACAAGACACCGCCTATGACTAAGGGCTCAGCTAATGTACCTTGGGAAAGCAGAAGTAATAGCGCAAATAAATAAAATAACGACTCAAACCTTAGTAATCGAAGAAGGAAGATAACATTTTCACCCCATCATTAAATAAATTCAACCACTTATACAGTTTTCCACCTTTAATTAACCTTTACTCTGGAGGCCTTCACGCCTGCAACAATAGCCTCTGTTGCACCATCCTTTTCCCTTACCATAGGAATAAGTTCTAAACACAACCATTAATAATTAATAAATAATTAATAATAAAATCACAAATAAATATGACGAAGAAGATAGACAAATAATAAAATAATAAATATTAAATACAAATTAATAACAAATATTTTTAGTAAAATAATTAATAATACAATCATAAATAAATATGAAGACGAAGATATACGAATAATAATATAATATCA
Source organism: Agriotes lineatus (assembly GCA_940337035.1). Classification (NCBI taxonomy): domain Eukaryota; kingdom Metazoa; phylum Arthropoda; class Insecta; order Coleoptera; family Elateridae; genus Agriotes; species Agriotes lineatus. The sequence goes on from CALNHX010008639.1 coordinate 51,818, forward strand.
ATAAATAGTTAATACAAATAAATAATAAATATTAATAATGAAGCCCGAAATAAATACAAAGAGGTGCGAATAAGAAAATAAAAATTATAAAGGCGACAACACGAATGAAAAGGGTAGAAAAATAGGATAATGCAGAGGAAGTAAACATATTACAGGAAAGAAGAACACCGAGCCGAAAAGCAGCAGTCTACAGTAGAAGGATGACACCCCACGTCAACATAGCAGTGAAACGCGAAGTGCGGGAGTGTTTCAAAAGCAAAGTATTAAAACAAAATCAGTGGCCAGATCATAATAAAAATGAGTGTAGTGCGAAGTCAAGTGCGTCACAAAGCAGAGCAATAAAAACAAATGAGCGCAAAAACACGGTATGAAGCATAAAGACACTGTAGGGCAATAAATTAAGAAAAATGGATCAATATAATCAGCAATAATAGTGAAGTTCACATAGAAGTCAAGGTTTTTTGTAGAAAAGCGGGGGGTAGTGTAACAACCTGCAACAACTTGCGCTTATAATAAATCTTCGATTTTAAATTACCTAAATTATTAATAAAAGGAAAGAATAAGTCGAAGTACGCCCCTGCATAAATTACATTTATAGCGAATGCAAAAGTTCACTAGTAAGAATGCAAAACATTAAAATATAATAATCACAAAGTATTGAATTGCATCCGGTCGCAAGGCTGAAATCAGCACGTAAAGAAACCAAAGAAACTCTATCATCACAGGGCAGCAAATTGTTTCCAAAAAGAAAGCTGGGAACAGCAGAGTTGCATTATAAAGAACAAGCCTGTGAGAAACGTGTATTCAAAGATTTCTCGAGAGGCAATTTGAAAAACACAATTTGCCAAAACGAAGCAAGACGGATTATTCAACGGGGACATACAAAGGGGGCTGAAAAAACCTTCCTCGGGGGCGACAGCGCCAGCGGCGAGTTAGTTCGTGTCCCGGTCTCGAGAAAGTAATTAATCCGTCGCGAACGGTTTTCCGGTGCTAAATTAACTAAATGCAACATTTTCATCTAAAACTTACGTGCTTGTGTAGTGCCCAACCATAAGAAAATCCAGACATTCTAGGAGACCCGGGATTCCCATTTATCCAGCCGAACTCACTTTAATTTTCATAACTAAATACAGTCGATCCGCTTAAACTAAATAATAAACAACCGAAAGGTGGTCGCCATCGCAGGAGAAAAGGTCAGAACTAAATATTGTATAATTTATTAACCAACTCAAAGGGCAGGGCAGCTGGATTTATTCTTCCCTTCCAAAGAATTTCATGTCATTAAATTTTAGCCTAAAGTACCAAGCTTTAACGAAGTTACTGCTAACCCTACACATAGCAGTTTGAACGAACTTAATTGTAAAGTATCCAAAATTCAGTTTCTTAGAATATAAGTTTATTTATCTTTTGTGGGTGTTTTATTTAACTGAAACCAGGCCTTACAACCCCTAAATTAAGTTACAGTGATTAACCGACGAGTTCAGCTCCTTAGGTGCAAATTAGTGATCTAAGAGGAAAAACTACCCCTAAGACCACCGACAGGGTTGCAGCCCCTAACACAAGGGTTGCAGCACGTTACAACATTTACTAGAGATAGAATTACGAATACCAGAAATTCACATTCATGGGCACTTGAAAACCCTTAGAAACCAGGGAAATGCATTTTGAACATCACTTTTCGATGAATATTTGGTGTGGTGTTTTTAATAACCTTCTTATTGGGCCATTTCAAGAACGTTTAACATCTAAGCATTATCGAAATTTGTTACAAAACGAGTTGCCAGCATTAATGGAGGATGTTCCACTTTAGAACAGAGCTGACGTGTGGTTTCAGCAGGATGGCGCACCACCTCAATTTGGTATAAATGTAAGAGCATATCTAAGTAACAACTTTGCTAACTGGTGGATTGGAAGAGGAGGTCCAGTTCTCTGACCTCCGAGGTCACCAGACCTAATGCGTCTCGACTATTATCTTTGGGGACACTTGAAAAGTCTAGTGTATTCAAATAAACCACAAACCAGAGATGAAAATATTATGGCTGCGGCTGCATCCATACGAGACGACCCAAATACTCTTAAGAGAGCTACGTCTTCAATTATTAGAAGAACAAGAATGTGTTGTGAAGTAGTGGGGGAACATTTTGAACCAAAACTTTAATTAAATTTGTGTTGGTAATACAAAAAATCTTAATTAATAAAACATTACGTTACTTTATTCTACATACTCTGTTAAATTAATATTGTGCATAACTTCTTAACTATTAAGTTTTGGGCAAAAGTGTATAAGGCACTTTCAACTTAAAATTGTCCAAGGAATACGCTCTTAAGCTATGGACATCGAGTCACGGGACACCCTGTATATTTTCGTGTTCCTCAATATTGACGATGTGGAAGTGTGGAAGTCACTAATAAAATAAGTAACAACAGTATCAGAAACATAAGCTCTCTGAGATAAATCGACATTTCCTTTCATAATACGTTATTTTTATAAAAGAATATGAAATACATATAACAGAAAACAAATATTCTTAAAAATTTAAAATAAAAAAAGTAACATTTAATATGAAAATATTTTTTCTATGATTATTAAATTCTAAAAAGTAGGAACGTCTTTCTTTAAATTCAAAACTCTAGATTGGTAACATACTGTACTATCGCGGCCAAAACATTTTGCTCGATACTTAATCTAGTTACTTGGTTTTATCTACAGTGGCTTAGTGTGTATCAGACTAGTTGTCATTTTTCACATTGTGGGGTTATTGTTGTATTACTAGCAGTAAAAGACATGACAGATGACATTAAGGAACCATTCCTCTTCTAGTTTTGCGATAGCAAAGTCTTTTCGGCCTCGGTTAGAACATGATTCGGCATTTTAAGTTTTGAAGGCAGAATGTCAATTGTACAATTAACAATTAAGTGACTTTAGTCAACTTGATAAAACCATACTTACACAAGGCTAACAAACCATGCGAAATTTTTTGGCCGCAATAGTACAAGGGTCACACTTGGCAATTCTATTGTTCGGATCTGTGATTGAAAAATATCCCCACAAGTAACTTATTTTTCCACATATTCATATTATCGATACTGATAACCGTCACCAATGTAACAACTAGCAATTAGTACCAGCTAGAGATGTAAAAACATTGAAGAATTACTTTCAGAAATGTATAATATTGGTGTGATACAAATGACATTACCTACACGTTTAGTAAGAACAAAAGCTAGATTAGTAATTATTATTATGCCTAATAAAATGTTAATACTTTAGGGCTATATTCGTAGAATATAATTTCATATTTTCGATTATGGTACACAGCTGCCAGGTGCCTCTTGTGCAGAGAGTTGGTGCAGGTAGTATCATAAATACCTCAAATAAAACAAAAGTGCAAAATGCAAAAACAAAAAGCAGCAGAGATGGCTGTAATGCAAATGTGGAATGCCTAGTGGCGCTTCCTGATAAAGTGTATCTTTGTAACAGATACGATTTTAAGAAACTGAAACGAAGCGACTTCTGGAGTACATTTAAATAAATATATTAAAGCTACATTGTGTTCTTAATTTCTCATAAGAATTTGGTACAGACTTCAGTCAGCGTGGAACTTGTTATTTTGATGATTGTGCGCAGCGCCCCGACTAAATTCTGAAAAGGAACCAAAGGAAAATTTTCAAGGGCACTATAGTTTATTTGGCAACGAAAATGGGTATTCCTTGCAGGCAGAACAGAAACGAGAATTCAGGTTTGCAAAAATTATTTTTGTAGCATGTTGGATATACATCAAACGCCTATTTACTATTCTAAAACTGAAAGTGAAAGTAACACCATTCTTACGGGAAGCCTGCATATTTCAGATGAAGATAAAAAAATTGTAATGGATCTTATAGATATTTATCTATCATCTGCTCTTTCAATTTCCTGAATATAAAACTTATACCTACGAGGACAAAATTAAAGAGACAGACCGCGAACCTACACAATACCATTTTTTTGTGAAAATTATATTTTGTCATTTTAAAATCAAAGAAAGAGGAGCAACCAGTGAAACTTCTATTTAATGAAGTCATTAAATCCAAGAAAAAAAATCCTTAAACGGAAATTTCATCAACAGGAAATTTGTTTCAAATGGCATAATAAATGCACAGGGTGGTTTTAAAAACAGCATTTTAAATATTTAACTTCAGGCAGATTAGGAAAATCCAATACTGCAGGAGTAACAAAACATCCAAATCAAATTAAAAATCTGACAATTTCCGGTGTTTTCTAATAAAGACCATAAATAAAAAACGAATACCTTAGAAGTGGACTCAGTATGGTATTCAGGTAAAGTGCTGGTTATTTTAAACCAACAGAGATGGAGTTCGAAAAATTCGATTTAGAAATTTGCAAAAATCATATGGTAAATTATTGAAACAGCAGAATCTATGTAAAAAATTCGTTAAACAAAGAATTTTCGAAGAATGGAAGAAGTTCCACTGTAGTTTATAGTAAAATTATTAAAAGATGAAAATAAATTAACCAATGAGAAAAATCAAGAATACGAAAATAACAAAGAAAAATCTGCAATTCTGTCATAGTACTCTCAGCCTCTTTGAGACTGAATTTACCTTGACACAAAAGTAGTCAATAAGCAGAGCAGGATATGATTCTAATCGCTAGTATTCAAATCCAGGACTCATAATAGGTATTCGCATGCTTTAGCAGAAAAGGATGTTTTTAATGACTGACATCGAAAGTACATTCTCATTTTCATTTGACAACAGAAAGTTTTCGGCTGAGCCTCAACCACTTTCAGCTCTTAACATACTATATACTATTTTGTGGTTTGGATATTTTTTGTGCAGGCATTCTGGTTGCTTTCTTTATGTTGTTATCAGTAGGGAGTGCAAACATGGACGGAACCAAGATCTTTCCCTAAAACCAAAGGGTTGATCTTGTCAAAAGCTAACGATGAAAAACATATATTTTATCCAACTACTTAATTAGTATTGCTTTATTTTTTTGACTTTATGTATATTGTAGGTTCTAACTTTACGATAAAGTGCAATTTCTTAATTTTTTTTAAATTTAATTAATCAATACATAATACAAACACTAGTTTAATCATCATACAAATAAAATTAAAAAAATAACTAACTCTGTATACTGCAACAATAATTCTGAAGTTAAACTAAGGATTCAGATCTGTAGTTTATTATTGACTAGTATATTATTAAGGGAAAAGGGGGTAGTAAAGGAAATGATAATATTCAAACGTTTAAAGCTATTCATTAGATAATAGACAAAAGAGGTAATGTAAGTCAGAAAACAAAAAGTGATCAGATCACTATTGACTTTGTTGCTATAAGATCTATTAGATGATAACTGAAGTTACTATTACTTAGAAGGGTTAGAACTTAGAAGTAAAAGGAATCTGAAGGAACTCAGCTTTCAGATAAGGGATGAGAAGAGAAAATAATAACAGAACCAGTAAAAGTGGGTTTCCGATAAATATTAAACGCCACGGAATGTAAGGTTATGTTACATGAGATCAAGAGGTCGGGAAATGGAAGAGATACATCAGCTTCAAGTTCACAGCTACATTTTATGTTCAGATGAAGGGTGTTGAGCCAATGAAGATGGGTTAGGACCAACTCGGGGGATTCCTCAACAAGCACCAGGATATCGTTTTACATATTTGCCCCAAAAAACATCGTTTTAAAAGTGTATCTTTACTGAAAATGTGTTTATATAAAAAGAAAACGAACCTGGCGTCTGTGATTCCAATCATTTTTCATGATTTCAATCTGTGAATACAATTTATTTTCAGACAGCTCGGCCAAGAGGGCTGCAACATCACTTTTCGAAGCAAAAATTATTTTTTTCTATAGCACATGTTAAAGTGTGCTTTTATCAACTCAAAACAAAAGGTCAAGTTTTACTTTAACAGCAAGGGTAGATAAAGTAGCACTTTAACATCAAGGATAGATAAAGTAATTTAATTTTCTAACTTTTGTTTAAATTAAATATGACAGATTCCTATTATCGCAGCAACCCAATCTAGCTACTGACATTTTGAAATGTGATTGACTGTCATTATTTTCTTTTGAAATTGTTAAAGTTCTTGCTATAGAAAAAAATATTGTATTATACACGACGATAAAGTTATTTCTATCCACTCTTGAATCATTAACGTCTCGACTTCGTCTCGACGTTAAACGATTCACTTGTGGATAAAATTTAACTTTATCGTCTTGTATAATAAATTACTATTGTTCAGAATATAATCTCCGATTAGTGTTTTTTTAATACAAATATGGTTTTTGTATTTTACAGCAATTATTTGTGTTTAGTTATTAACAATGTTTGAAAATACCGCAATACTTTTTTAGTGTTGAGTACGGTTATCGCAATATTTTTCAAAAAGTATCGAGTATCAGTATTGCGATACTATTTTTATTATCGACTATCCTGAAATATGCTCTACTTTTGCAATATACTTTTACTTCCTTTTATAATAAAGGAAGTA